>QVTF01006127.1:0-15000 GCA_003573665.1 Oxygymnocypris stewartii | reverse complement strand
CCAGTGCAGCAGCAGCCAGTTTGGTTTTAGAGCCACCCCTCAGCTGCTTCAAAAGAAGGCAGGCTGCAGCAGGGTGCCGTGGCTTAGCTGGTCAAAGCGCCTGTCTTGTAAACAGGAGATCCTGGGATCGAATCCCAACGGTGCCTCTCAAACAGCTGCTTTGCTTCGTGGGTTCTATCTTGGACTTTAGGCCCTGGCAGTGCCTCTGCTTTTCGAACAGCATTCCAACTGCGCAGAGACCCAAGGACCTTGTCCTTCCTACCCACCGATCTCACGGTAAAGGGCTCACACAAGCCAAAATAAGTCTTTAAGTGGGGCTCTGTGGCGCTCCGTGCCACCTGTAGGTCGTGGTTATTCTTTGTTATGACAGCCAATCACGTTCCCGATTTGCAACCATGAAACGTACGTTATGGCCAATCACGTTCCCGATTGCAACCATGAAACGCACGTTATGGCCAATCAGCGCTCGTATCGCATCCATGATTCCTCCTAGGAACAACAAATAATTGGCCAATCAGCGCTCGTATCGCATCCGTGATTCTGCTTAGTAACGAATAGGCCTAATTGATCAAACACCGAACTCCCGGAGATTTACGGATTATAACGTTCTGATCAACATTTGCAAAGTAAGTCGGTCTTTTGTCAATAAAAAAGTGAACACTTTACAATACTAGTGCATAATATGCGTTAATACATGCTTAATCATGAGTTAATGGATAGTTACTAATGATTACTAACGTTACATGAGCAACTAATAAACATTCAACATGATTCATAGATTAAGTAATCAATACACTGTTATTAGTTAAATGTGCCATAATGTATTAGTTCCCTAATAACATATTATATTATGTAAATTAATATGTTACCACAGTGGTTGAGGCACATAACTATTAACTAATTGTTAAATATGTCATTGTGGTGATGGATTTTTTAAATAGTTAGTCGAGTGTCTCAACAAGTAAAGTCATAACATATTGATATCTTTGCAAATAATTAGCTAATGATTAATTAAAGCAGACAACGGGAAGTTGAAGTAAATAGCTTTGACCACTGTGGTAACATATAAATTGACATAATTAGTTCATATAATATGTTATTAGGGAATTAATACATTATTACACATTTAACTAATAACAGTGTATTGATTACTTAATCTATGAATCATATAGAATGTTAATTTGTTTATGATGTAGTAATTATTAATAAATGGTTTAGTCCTTCATGAGTTATACATTAAAGTCATGATTATCTGAGCATGAATTAATGTATATTAGTGCCAGCATATTGTAAAGTGTTACCACAAGGATAAAGTGGCATATATATATATATATATAGTTGTTTTAAATGAATAACCAGCTCAGCTCAGACTAGCTAATAATTCAGGTAATTAATACAAATTATTATAAAAAAATTAAGTATGTTATATTTTTATAGATTAGCCGGCCAAGCAGAATATCAAGTCTATAATGTTATAGTTTACTACAGCTTTACCAGCTGCAACATTAACATGATTATTACACATTAATGTATCACTAATTATAATCCAATAATATAGTGTACATTAGGCTTCTAATTTTAGTACTTTAAGTATATTTTGGTGCTAAACTGACTTGTTTTAGCTAAGTAAAATGTGTAATGCATGAACTTTACTTGCAATACAACAGAGGGTTTCAAAGTGGGCAAGATAGTTTTAGGGGAGGTTCAGTGAATGGAAGTAAAACATTTATCTTCAAAAGGAAATCACATAGAATAGCCTAAACGTTCCCTTATTCACAACCAAGGTGATCATGAGCAAATATATTATATATATATATATATATATATATATATATATATATGTACAGCTGCATTAACTAATGTGTTACCAAATGTGTTTGTCTGTTTCTTTAAATCTGTTTCTTTATATCTTCATTTTTTTATTTAGATGGAACCTCGCTTCAGGAAACGCGCTGATGGCAGCCTGAATCTGACAGATACAGTAGAAGCGGCAAAGGTGAAGGAAGCCAACAGAGGAAAGCCGTACACAAGACCCCTGTCCCCGGAGGGAGTGCTGGACAAGGCCAAGAAAAGCTTAAGTCAGCACCATGGAGATCTAGCTAACAGAAAGCACCTGCTGGGTTTCTTTGAAATACAGTTTGGTGTATTTCGCGGACAAACATTCAGGTGGGTGGCTGAAAATGCCATGGGATATGCAGCTTACCTGGTGGCATCTATGAAGAGGGACCCCACAGGAGGCAGCAAAGACTCCCAAGAGCATGCCCACAACAAGGGGTGTTTCAAGGAGTATATTGAGCTCTTTCCTTCTGGCAGAATTGCCATTGCTATGAAGGAAGAGCAATATGCTGGGAAAGGTCCCCAGCACACTGCACCAACCCAGTTCACTCCCCCCACCCAGCACGCTGCCCCCACCCAGTTCACTCCCCCCACCCAGCACGCTACCCCCACCCAGTTCACTCCCCCCACCCAGCACGCTGCCCCCACCCAGTTCACTCCCCCCACCCATACTTCCACTGCCTCTCTCCGCTCCCTCTTGGTTGGGAAGTTGCCTAATCAGAGAAACCTGACCAAGACATTAGAAAGGCTTGTTTCCCCCCGCAAAGCCACACCTTGTAAGCAAAAATTTATTTGTATAACACTTATTGGGTTTGTTTAGTATTTATTGCTTTTTGTCCTGTGTTTTGTTTTGTAGCTTTGGCCCAGGCACGTCCGCGGCACTCAGCCACCCTCAGCCACCCGACTGTGTCCATTGAGGCAGCCACAGGGACCTCAGCCACCCTCACCCGCCCCTCTGTGTCCACTGAGATAGATGACAGCACATTGCTGGCAGAGGCGACTAAGTTTGAGGAGGCATATGTGGAATGTAAGTTTATACAAGCTTATTTAAAACCTACAAAAAATATTCACGTTTATTTTCCAGGGATAATAAAGTAAAGTGAAGCAATGTGAATTTACATTTGATTTTTTATGTGTTTTTTTCTGTTTTTGTTTTGTTTTGTTTTTTCCAGCACGACGAGTCTGTCTTCCAGCTGGATGGATACACACTCTGCCTGAAGTGGACCAGAGGTGGATATCCAAGGCCCTGTTCAGGTGGACAGCGCAGGGGCATCCTGAGCTGGTCTTTGGCAGGGTGGACAAACTTTGGTGGTATCCTCTACAGGTACCACTGAAGACCAGTAATCCACCTTCCTTGGAGAATTACTTTGGCCATCCCCTGCTGCTCTGGATGCCACGAAAACTGTGGCAAGTGAAGCTGACCTGTCCACATCCAGACTGTCAGAAAGACCTTCTAACCTCAGCTGGCTTGCATCAAAAGATCAGGCTGGTGGTTGCCATGGGTAAGATGTACTTTGTTGCATCTGAGTACCTGGCCTGCCGAAGATGTAAGAGGAAGGTCATCAGCTGGAGCCATGACATCGTCTCCCAGCTCGACATTGGCCACAGGGTTCAGTTCCCTTGCATTCTTACATCAAAACTTGCATGTGACTTTGAGGTAGTAAGTTTGATGCGTCAGCGAGGGCTGGGAAACAGCAGCAGCCAGATCCAGCGCAAGCTGCAGGAGCGTCATGCTGACATCTGGTTGCAAAAGACAGTCCAGTATCTGACAGATTGCAAGGGGATTGCCAGTGCTGTAAAGTCGAGCCTGATCCTGCCTGTGACATTTGAACCTGCTCCTTCAATGCCTTCTGTCCCTAAGCACCGGTGGTTGATGCAGGTGTATGCCCAGGATGTCCTGCAAAGGCTGGATGAAATCAAGGCCACTATCACATCACAATATGGTCGGATCTTAAAAATGGATTCTACTAAAAAAGTGGCCAGAAAACTGGCAGGACGCAGCTATGGCACTGCTACCTGGGCAACCAATATTGGTAATGAGCATGGACAGGTGATTATGTCCGTGCTCACAGCCAGTGAGGGTTTTGGTCTCGGGCCAATGATTGAAGGCATCATCAAGCGATACAGAGTGGCTGGGGTGGCTCCTCCTGCGGTACTGTATGTCGACCGAGACTGCTGTGGCAACACTCTTCTGAGGAGGATGTTTGAAGAGTGGGAGCAAATGACCATCCGATTAGATATATGGCACTTCATGCGGAGGTTTGCGGTGGGTTGCACCACCGACTCTCATCCATTGTATGCCACATTTATGAGTCGCCTCAGCCACTGTATTTTTATGTGGGACCAGGTCGACCTGAAGGCCCTGAAGAAGGCGAAGCGAGCAGAGCTAGAAGCTGACTGGAAACCATCATCCGAGGCTGATGTGCTGCGCTGTATCAGCCGTAGTGAGCTAGCTCTACATTGCAGAAGAACCACTCGTGGGACAAAGGAGACCCTGGCGATGATTGAGAGCCATATTCAGGCCTTTGATGGAGATGCTGGTCGTGACACTCTGGGAGTCCCACTAATAAACTCAGCTCGGATGAAAGAGATCTTGAAGTCCCAGCGGAAACATATGGCCTGCATCCAAGATCCTGTAGGTGTGCCGCTCTACATGCAGACGGGCACATTAGTGAAGGGAGGGCACCGTCTGCCAACCTACCGCTGTGCCAGAGGTTCCACTTCGCTTGAGTCGTTTCACCTGCACCTTAACAGATTCATTCCAGGTTAGTAAGTGATTTAACTGTATTATTAAATAAGATTTGATTTAATTATATATTGAAATAATTATAAGAATTGCAATAACAGCTATTTGTGTATTTATATGAAATGTATGTATTTGTAATTTTTTTCTGTTTTGAATTTACAGGTACACTGGCAAGTGACACCTTCTTCCAGGCATATCTTTTGGATGGACTTGCAAGGTGGAATGAGGACCGGGCTGTGGCAGCAACAACTGATGAGCCGCAGCTACATTCCTACAATCATCTTCTGCGTCATGCTGTGAATACTCTTGCAGAGGAGCTTATGGGCATGAAAATCGTCCCTTATGTTGGGCCAAGACAGTACACTGGTAGATAACTATATGTTGTTTTTGGTGACAATTTAATTCAAGTGTACACCCTCCATTTAACCACTGAGTTATAATATATTATCCTAGTATGTTATCTAATTGTCAATGTTTTAATATTGTAAAGGTGAGCTTATTGGAGTGGAATATCTTTACCATCAAACTGGTAAAGTTCTGCAGGACTACAAGTTGGCCATTGAAGAGTCAGAGACCTCTGAGGTTGGTGTAGAAGTGGATGAAGGATATGCTGAACTTGAGGAGTTTCAGGACATCACTGTCCCCACCTTTGACACAGAACGGACACCTGCTGCCTCTTCAGAAGCATTAGTGTCTGCAGAATCATCGCCAACCCCTCCAGCAACCAGCCCTATGTCATCACTGTCTGTGGTCCCTCCATCACCAGTGACATCTCCTGTCACCAGCTCCACGTATTCACTGTCTGTGGTCCCTCCATCACCAGTGACATCTCCTGTCACCAGCTCCATGTCATCACTGTCTGTGGTTCCTCCATCACCAGTGATGTCCAGCTCACCGCACACTCAATCAAAGCCAGCACTCTCTCCTGGAGCACATAGCTGTTAGTTTTACCAAAGTATTCATAGAGGTTTCGATATTTGTTGTCACACTAACTCTAAGTGTATATGGGTCCTATTGAAAGACATAAATACAAATTTAAACTAAATATTCACCTTTTTCATGTAGTTCCGGTGGACCAATTATCTGCAGAAACAGAAACTGATCTTCCAGCATCTAAAGAGAACTCTTCACATGATGTAAGAGCCCAGTTTCTTTTTTAATGTTCATTAACATGTGTGTTAACAAAATCTGGGTTATGTTGGCTGTGCTTTCATGTTAATATTTGTGTTCATTGCTGCTATCAAAAGTTCCTAAATTATCTTTCATTTTAGGATTCTGTTGGACCAGATAATATTGAGGGGTATGGAGCTGTGCAGGACTTGGCAGAGTTTTTGGTTAGCCTCAGAGACCATCGTCTGGCCTTGACTGGAGAAGAGTGCATTAAGATCATCACCCTATGGCAGGCATTGGGGGAGTATGACAAGAAGAAGACCATTTACCCACCACGTCACCAAACCACCCTAAAACAGGGACGATTCAGGGCCACTAAGAAGATTGTGGCACCAGGTGTGGAGAGCACCAAAAGGTATGTTGAGTTTAGCAAACACATGGTCTTGATTGTCTAAAAAGTTTTGTATAAAAACATTTTTAATATAACTGAAATCGGTTGCAATATCACCTCCAGCTTTATTTGTTTAGTAAGGATTTCTAGTAAAATGAGATAAACCTGATGCCTTCATGACTAGGTTATCTTCCTGCAGCTTGTTAAATTCAAACTTAATCTAGTTCAGGGTTTTTCCTGCATAGAGAATTATGCGGCGGCCGTCTCCGCTAAATTTTGTGCCACCTCTGGTTGTGACAAAACTCAAGCAGGCAGTCAGTGAAAGCATCCCTAAACAGCGTCCATTAGAGCTTTTAGTTCATATTTGCAAAAATACTGATATTTTTGTATAAGTTTACTTTATATTTCTTTACACAGAATCATAATTTCTATTCAATATCCACTTATTTACGCGATCTGATGAGTATTAACTCTAATTACGTGATCACCTCTGTATGAGTGAATGAAAGCGGTTTATTTAAACACACACATGGTTCAACAGGTTTGATTTTTTTGTAAAATGTTACTTTATAATTGTAATTTTCTTCAATCATATAATTACTATAACACTTATATGTTGTGTAACATTTTTTTTTGTTTCAGCCAGTTAAATGGTAGGTACATTGTGTGCACATGGATCAGGAGATAGTACCACCTCCGCCTCAGGACTATTTTCTTTGGCAGAAGCAAGACAATAATTTCTTTATCAATAAAATCATTTTGGATCAATATTGTTGCAAAATTTGACTAACGACACCATGTAAAGCTGTAATAATGCCACCACACAGTAAGCCAGTAGAGACCTAATTTATTCATATGATATTTAAACATCGACCCTAGAAAACAAACAAGTCAACATAACCATGCACAGATATGAAAAAATCATCTAGACAAAACAAAGCAAAACAAAACCAAACAAAACAAAACAGACAGACAGAATAGAAAAGGAAAAATAAAACAATACAAATATCAGAGTAAAAATCACACATTGAAAACAATCTTACATTAATAATATGTATTCTGCTGTAATTTGCAGGTGTTTCGTTGGGGCTTATAGTCCTGCACAGTGGCCTGACTGCAACCGAGTGGTGGAGGCCATCTTCACAAGACTCTGTGCTCTCTACCCAAATGCGGTGCGCTGTGACGGAGTGAGGGTGTCCCGATTCACAATGGTAGCACGTGTTTACAAGCACATCCGAGAGTGCATCCTCACCAATGCCAAGGTGATGAGCGAGACCACCATCCAGCTCCCAGAAGTGAACGCTGCAACAGTCACACAATGGTGAGTAAATTCGCATTTTTACAGCTAAGCCTAAACTTAAAGCCGCTGAGGGCTACACAGAGGGTTCAAGTAATTGACGCGATTGACTTAATGTAACCGTGGCTGCTTTTGACGGGTCTAGAAACAAATCAACAAGAGTCCAACTTCTGTTTTCTTCTCCATTATGAAAGATAAGATTTATTGCTCACGAGTCACAACATGGTCTTTAACGGACTGCAAGAATCCATAATCCATAATACAATGTTAATATCAATGAAGTAGCCATTTTACAAAAGACATAAAACATGAGACGAGGGTGTGATCAATTGCTATGTGATCCCAGCTGTGTCATGCTGCTGCCTCATAGTTGTGATCAAATAGTAGTTGATCACACCATCTCTTGTATAATTGCTTAAATGTTTATTAATATTAGTTGTTTTATGTTTTCCCAGGTTCAGCAGGCGTTGCAAGTCACAGGAACAGGAGATTTTGAAGCAGGGTATCCGAGCCCCAGACGCACCCATGGCAGGACCTGAGAAGCTTCCTGCGGCTATGCAGAAAGGACCAACTCTCTATTTAGGCAATTTGGCTGAGCCTCACCTTTTTGTCCTGCCACTAAACACTGCTGGGGAGGCAAAACTCAAGGGGAGGTCACAACCTCGGGCCATCTCTCAGGCTCCACCATCTCATCAAGGACTTCCTGTCATTGCACCAGCACCACCCGTCTCTCTCCCTTTCCTTTTACCACATGTGCAGCTTCCTACAGCTTCCTACAGTTCCTCTACAGTGCCCGGTACTTCTCAGGTGATGTTCTTCAACCTCCCATTACCTTCAGCTATGCCATCATCAGCACTGACACAAACATCCAGTCAAGCTGTTCCTTACTCAACTCAGCAATACAGAAAGAGAAAACAGGAGAGGGAACAGACTGGAACTGTCACAAGAAAATATGTGAGGAAGACAGACGTCATTCTTTGCAGAAAATGTAACAAAGAGAGAAACCCACCATCACATCTTCAGTACTTTGGCAACTGGTACTGCAACGAGGCTGAGACTCAATCATATGGTGAATGGAGGGCTGTGCTGGAGGAACGAGGTTATAGAAAAAAAAAACAGGAAATGACAACACTCCAGCTTCTTAAAATTGCTCTTTCAGCACATTATTTTTGTTTATTTATTTGGTTAATATTTGCTTTATATGCATCTTGGTTCTTTTTTTTATTTTTTCTTCCCTGCTTGTTTCTTCTGCTGGGAAAATATTAAAATGTATTGAATGAATAATAATAAACATCTCACACATAAATAACAAGGTAAATATACCATTATTTATATATATATATATATATATATATATATTGGTACGTTTACCTTGTTATTTATGTGTGGGCTTTGTTTTATTATTTATTTAGGCTAAGACAAAATTGCAGTACTGTGGAAAATGTTTGTTTTGGTTTGCTATTTATTATTTTAAATTGATGTGTGAAAATTGCACTGCAAATGTTTGTTTTGATTTGCTATTTATTATTTTAAATTGATGTGTGAAAATTGCACTGCAAATGTTTGTTTTGATTTGCTATTTATTATTTTAATTTGATGTGTGAAAATTGCACTGCTCTTCTACATTTTGTATTGATTACAAATCTATGCAAATAAAAAGGTTTGTTAATCTTGTCCCTCACATTGTTTTTGTGCCTATTTGTATTCTCACAATAAAAAGCTGTAAACACCAAAAAAATCGTCCAGTATTACATAACTAAAACACACAATAAAAACAGTCAGAATAAGGCAGAAAATATAATTTATAGTTTCTATACTGTAAATAAATGTGTCAATTAGCACAGCATTATTCATATATTTTGTTATGAAAATGCACCAAGAAGATGGCCTGAAAATCGCAAACCGTATATTGTTGCAATCGTATGTGTTTATTGTCTACGTTTCATCATAAAAAAAAAGCTTTATTTCAAATCCAGTGACAGCTGGATGCCTTTGTCCATATTATGGATTTGCTGGAGCGTCACAAATGAGTACTTCTACGAGTCCGTTTTTGGACTTTCTGTGAGAGAGAGCGCCCTCTGGCGTCCAGTATGAACGAAACAGAGTGTTTACGTTGGAGAGTGCTCAAATTAAAGTACAGAGGACGAATTTACGTTCGATTAAACTAAGGAGGACAATGACGATGACACACGCATGCACTAGCAGCGTTAAACGGACACATTCCACGAATTCCATCACTGGTCGGAACGGGACGCGAACTCGCGGCCTTGGCGCAGTCGGTAGAGCATGAGACTCTTAATCTCAGGGTCGTGGGTTCGAGCCCCACGTTGGGCGTATCTATTAGATTTCTCTCAGTTCCCAATCAGTTTACAGCGGGGATCTTGACCTAAATTTGTTAATGCAGGAGACGTGTTGACTCTCTGCAAAGTGTCTAGCACAGCATTGCTTTTTTGCCACCACATCCCAGAGAAGCACACGTATCCGGTCTCTGTGGCGTAATTGGTTAGTGCGTTTGGCTGTTAACTGAAAGCTTGGTGGTTCAAGCCCACCCAGGGACGTAGGATTCTTATTGCTGCCATTCTTCCATGTGTCTGCAAGCTTTAGAATTAACGCGAGGCACACGATGCACCTGTCCACTAGCACAACGTTCGTAGCAGCTTTTGAGCGCTCACAGCTTTGTCAGTTGCCTTGCGTCAAAAGAAGATCATTGAGGTCCTGCTCTAGGAGCACCACAAAGTACCATGAAAATCACTTTCAAATAAAATAGTATTGGAATTTGCAAACTGTATTCATTCAGAGTGACAGAACTCCATGCCTGGAAAGTATGTGGAGTTGCCGGAACTTGTAGCCTATCAGGCTTTCGGACAAGAGGTCAATCGATTTGGCGCACTTCTATATGTACTAGGATCATTGTATTTTCAGTTTCCGGTTGGAGGTTGGGTGTTCCAATTTTTGCAGTATGGCTCACATTTTGCCCTTGGGAATAAGGAGAAGTTTGCCTTCAGTGACCGCTCTCTCTCTCTCTCTTTCTCTTGCCACAGATGGAAACGGAACTTTAATTCCGGGTTTTGATTGTGCGTGTTATCGGCCTGCTCTGCCTGTTCAAGCGGTGTTCCCCAGCAACAGGCATGGCTAAAACAAACATAGGACACTCCAAGCCATGGGTTTCCAAACTCTGTCCTGGAGGACCACAGTCCTGTAGAGTTTCTCTACAACCAGCTCCAAAAGAACTTCCTGGAAGGTTCTAGTAATCCTGGTGAGACCTTGATTAGTTGGTTCAGGTGTGTTTTTATTGGGGTTGGAGCTAAACTTTGTAGAACATGGGCCCTCCAGGACCAAGTGTGGACGCCCCTGCTCTAAGCCTACCGTTAGACTTAACCCTAACTTTACCCATAAGAGGTTTTCCCAAGCCTGTGCAAGAGAGGCTCCTTTTTCCGCGTAAAATTTGAGCACTGATAAAAACCACGACAGGCCCGCAGAAATCCACCACAGCTGCCCGGCTAGCTCAGTCGGTAGAGCATGAGACTCTTAATCTCAGGGTCGTGGGTTCGAGCCCCACGTTGGGCGTATCTATTAGATTTCTCTCAGTTCCCAACGGCTCTCAGTTTACAGCGAGGCTCTTGACCTAAATTTGTTAATGCAGGAGGCGTGTTGACTCTCTGCAAAGTGTCTAGCACAGCATTGCTTTTTTGCCACCACATCCCAGAGGAGTATACGTATCCGGTCTCTGTGGCGTAATTGGTTAGCGCGTTCGGCTGTTAACTGAAAGGTTGGTGGTTCAAGCCCACCCAGGGACGTAGAATTCTTATTGCTGCCATTCTTCCATGTGTCTGCAAGCTTTAGAATTAACGCGAGGCACACGATGCACCTGTCCACTAGCACAGCGTTCGTAGCAGCTTTTGAGTGCTCACAGCTTTGTCAGTTGCCTTGCGTCAAAAGAAGATCATTGAGGTCCTGCAACCTCTAGGAGCACCACAAAGTACCATGAAAATCACTTTCAAATAAAATAGTGTTGGAATTTGCAAACTGTATTCATTCAGAGTGACAGAACTCCATGCCTGGAAAGTATGTGGAGTTGCCGGAACTTGTAGCCTATCAGGCTTTCGGACAAGAGGTCAATCGATTTGGCGCACTTCTATATGTACTAGGATCATTGTATTTTCAGTTTCCGGTTGGAGGTTGGGTGTTCCAATTTTTGCAGTATGGCTCACATTTTGCCCTTGGGAATAAGGAGAAGTTTGCCTTCAGTGACCGCTCTCTCTCTCTCTCTTTCTCTTGCCACAGATGGAAACGGAACTTTAATTCCGGGTTTTGATTGTGCATGTTATCGGCCTGCTCTGCCTGTTCAAGCGGTGTTCCCCAGCAACAGGCATGGCTAAAACAAACAGAGGACACTCCAAGCCAGGGGTTTCCAAACTCTGTCCTGGAGGGCCACAGTCCTGTAGAGTTTCTCTACAACCAGCTCCAAAAGAACTTCCTGGAAGGTTCTAGTCATCCTGGTGAGACCTTGATTAGTTGGTTCAGGTGTGTTTTCATTGGGGTTGGAGCTAAACTTTGTAGAACATGGGCCCTCCAGGACCAAGTGTGGACGCCCCTGCTCTAAGCCTACCGTTAGGCTTAACCCTAACTTTACCCGTAAGAGGTTTTCCCAAGCCTGTGCAAGAGAGGCTCCTTTTTGAGCACTGATAAAAACCACGACAGGCCCGCAGAAATCCACCACAGCCGCCCGGCTAGCGGTGCGTGGGGACCGAGCGTCTGTTCATATCAACAAATCACATCTCTGCATTTCTATCTTATGACAGCCTATCAGATCTCGCCATTTCCATTTTCTATCTTATGACAGCCTATCAGATTTCGCCATTTCCATTTTCTGCATCTTATGACAGCCAATCACCGTGGCCCTTAGCTGGGATGCAAGAGCATGCGCATTAAGTCCGCGTCCCATCGCTTACAGCGAATTATTTTATAATATATTTGTGAATTATTTGGGGGAAAAAAGCCGCTGTTAAGTCCGTCTTTGAACTTATAGCGATTTGGGAATTTAATCCATCCGGGTAAGATTCCTCAATTGAATTAACTAGCTACCTAATAATAAGAATAACCATATTGGAGTTAACATTTAATCGTTTTTTTATAAACTTTTACATGTTTTTGGTAACATAAGGTGTTGTTTTATTTAGTTCGCTAGCTAGCTAGCTAGCTATGAATGAATATAGCTAGCTTACACGTATTTTCGACAGAGAATCAAAAGATTGATATTGTTATAAGTTAATTAGTAGGTTATAGCGTTGGTATACCGTTGGAACAATACCTGAAATTGTATTCCCTTTTAACAGCCAAAATGAATGAGTTTTGTGTTGTATTCAGGTGTTTATTCAATTTTTAACAACCCAAAATGAATGAGTTTTGTGTTGTATTCAGGTGTTTATTAAATTTTTACACCCAAAATGAATGAGTTTTGTGTTGTATTCTGGTGTTTTATTCCCTTTTTACACCCAAAATGAATGAGTTTTGTGTTGTATTCAGGTGTTATTCCCTTTTACACCCAAAATGAATGAGTTTTGTGTTGTATTCTGGTGTTTATTCCCTTTTTACACCCAAATGAATGAGTTTGTGTGTTGTATTCTGGTGTTTTATTCCTTTTTACACCCAAAATGAATGAGTTTTGTGTTCAGGTATTCCAACTGTTATAACAGGAGACTTTGTGTTTACCAACTGATATTAAACTTCATATGATTGTACTAAATGACTTATATATTTAATACTACTATGCATTAATATATTATACACTGAGGTGAAGTGTGCTAGAATTTGCTGATTTACAAATGCTATCTATATACAGGATTTTTATAGTAGTGAGTTAAAACTACCCATGTTGATATGGTTATACCATGTACTGAATAGTTACAGATTTAAATTTAATAGTTACAATTTGATTTACTCTAGTAATGGAAGATGGCGTCCAAGCTCAAAAAGCACAAGGCTGTGGGCGACGAGGAGTGGATGTCACACCTGTCAAGTTTGCTGCTGTAGGGGTCTGGCCTTCTGAGGCAAGAAACACAGGCCGGCACCCCGCCAGAGAAAGTGGCAGGACATGTATCTGAAGGTAAATTTAGATAAAGTGATGTGTGTACAATCATACAACATAAAGCTATGTCATATTGAAAGGATTCACATTTTTATGATTCACTGTCAAACTATATTACAGATTGTAAAATGTCCAGTGCAGTTGAGGGGACAAATGTCTTTGTTTGGAGAGACACAGACATGTAGTTGTGTTTTCCATACAACAAAGGTGTCAACAATATTTTCCTAAAATTATGAAGTGTTGGTGTTGTATTCTCTATTATTAAATTTCATTTAATTTTCTTTTAATCTGTAGATTACTGTTTTGTGTGTTGATTTTATTTGTATATGTTTTTACCAGCTGACCAGAATCTTCTACTTTTATTACTTTGTGTATTTTGTTTATTTATTTTATATTTGTATTATATATATAATTCTTCAATTTCTTTGTTTAATGTGCTTAATGTGTGTGAAAGAGAAAGAAAGAGATCATTCAGATTTTGTAATAAATGTTTAATATATTTAAACAGCAAGGCCTTTATCTTTATTTATTGCAAACAGTCACTTACAGAAAACAATTTCAAACTTTCAATTCTAATTCCTTTGATTTATAAATTAGATTGGGTATTGGATATGTTTCTAAAGCAATGTAAAACACATCATACATACATATATACAAACAATACATGTGAATATAGTAATAATAATTTTATATATTTTAGTCAAAACAAAACATACGTGTAGGTGTCCGCTAGTGCAACTAATTGATAGTAATATTTATTGCATTGCTATTTAAATTAAGTAAATTATTATGTATATCGTTGTCACATACATATTTTCACTTAAGTACATATATTTTACTGTATGACTGACATTAAAAATAAGCCATTGTCCTATTTGTATCAATTAATAAGCTATTAATAAACGATTCGTAATATTTCAGTTAGAGTTTTTGGTTAGAGATGACTGCTCCAGGCGGGGATCGAACCGGCGACATTTGGATCTACAGCACCCCATGCAAATTGTTATCTATGGACATATTTCTCAAACTAATAATGTAAGTTATGTGTGCTGAAGCTTTGAAGCAGCAGGGTCAATATTACTCTCATTTCACTTCATTTTTTCTCTCTTTTTCCTCCTTTTCTCCTTTTTTCCTCCTTCCCCCTTCTAGAGGTCTGCTACCCAACCCGAACCCGCGGGTCCCGAATACTTTCGGGTTTCGGGTTAATGTTTAATGATAGCTTCGGGCTCGGGTCGGGTTCGGGTTTGTAGATAAACCAAAACTATATGCAGAGGCTTCGCTGCTTTCATAGACGCATACGCACACACATATCAGAGATCGCGCGACGAACAGCACGGAAAACTTTTATTAGTAAAATAGCTTCGACAGGCTACTGACTCGCAAGTCACAACATTATATTTATCTGCAATGAGGCGGCAAAATCGCTGTTTTTGAAGTAACTAAGCCTCATTGCTTATAGAGAGACATGCGCAGAAGCAGGTTCACATGCACGCGCAACTTTCCTCGGACTCTCTCTCTCGCTCGGTTGGTCT
>QVTF01006122.1:10000-28040 GCA_003573665.1 Oxygymnocypris stewartii | reverse complement strand
ACTCTGTATGGGTCAAAATTATACATTTTCTATTTTTATGACAAAATCATTAGATTTAGACCATGCTCCATGAAGATATTTTGTATATTTGTACCATAAACTTAATTATGATTAGTAATATGCATGTAAGAACTTAATTTGAACAACTTTAAAGATGATTTTCTCAATATTATGTTTTTGCACCCTCAGATTCCAGATTTACAAATATTGTCCAAACCATACATCAATGGAAAGATTATTTATTCAGATGATGCATACATTAAAAACATGGATCCTTATGACTGGTTTTTTGCTCCAGGGTCACAGTTGTGTCCATATTATTGATATTTTTATTGTCACTTCTCTGAAGGTGAATTGTGTTCAAATGTTTTACTCCAGGTCCGCTCGAGGCTAAATCCCTGATGAATGTCCTTAAACAGGAAGGTGAACATCTCCGTACTCACTGATATCTGATTAATATAGTTTGGTTCTTGAAGAAAAAATCTGTGTGTGTGTGTGGCGCTGTGTGTCTATCTGTGTGTGGCGCTGTGTTTGTATAAGTGTGTGTGTGTGTCTGTCTGTGTGTGTGTGTCGTGTGTGTGTGGTGTGTGCGCGTATGTCTGTGTGTGTGTGTGTGTGTGTGTGTGTGTGTGTTGGTAGGTGTCGCTGTGTGTCTGTGTTGTGTCGAGTGTGTGTGTCTGTTGTGTGGTGTGTGTGTGTGTGTGTATATATCTGTGTGTGTGTGTAATCTGTGTGTGTGTCTGTCTGTGTGTGTGTTGCTGTATGTGTGTGTGGCGCGTATGTCTGTGTGTGTGTCTGTTTGTGTGTGTGTGGTGTGTGGTGTGTGTGTGTGTGGGTTGTGTGTGTGTGTGTGTCTGTCTGTGTGTGTCGCTGTGTGTGTGCTCGTCTGTGTGTCTGTGTGTGTGTGTGCGTCGTGTGTCTGTGTCTGTGTGTGGTGTGTGTGTGTTAGATGCTGCTTCAGTCAGTATCGACTCCAGCAAGGCGAATGAATTCCTGTCCAGTTCTCGGCCGAGACGCAGCGCTGATCCACGCTGGTACAGGCAAAGTCCAGACTTCCAGGCGTATTACAGATACTACAGCAGCATCGGACACACCGAGGGCGTAAGACCAACCCTCACAGATCCCTTACAGCCCTCATCATCTGTATAAACTCTGACTGGACTCTCTCCCCCCCGCAGCTGTATGAGATCGACAGATCCAGCTGCTGTACCAGCAGATGAGACACCTGAGCAGGTCTACGGCGCCCAACGCCTCGTACTACCAGAGCAAGCTAGGGTCCCGGTCCTGCCTCCGCTTCCCAAGTGTGACCCAGCCAAAGACAAGACCTGCAAGCCGGCTCCGCCCCCAGCCGCCATCAAGCCCCCGTGGCTCCGCCCACCGCGCAGGCTGACGTGGTCTATCTGTGCAACAGCAAAGACCTGCAGTGCAAGCCACACATCGTGTACATGCGAGCGGAGCCGTGCCGGTGCTGTGTGACCCGAGATATCACCCCACCTGCAAGCTGCAAGGCCCCGCCCCTACAAGAAATCCGATCCAGCCCCGCCCCCTCCACCCGCCCCCTACAAGAAATCCGATCCAGCCCCGCCCCCTCCGCCGGCCGCCATCGCCTTCAAGGGAATGGAGTACGACTGCGACCCGTACTGGGACCCGGACTGCCTGATCGATCAGCCGCCGCGGGCCGTGAAGGGTAAAGCTCCGCCGCCGCCGGTGCTGGAGGACGACCAACCGAACGAGCCGTGGTGAGACTCCCACAGCCGTATCACGGCCACCGTTATCCCTACAACTACCGCTCCGAACTCTACGACCCGCTCCGACACGCGTACCCTGAGACGCCAGACGGCGCCTAGCGTCACTCCTCTGCTTCATTCATTGTGATTGATGAAGAAAGTTGAATAAAGTCTGGCGTAGTTTTCACTGCTGTGAGTGTCTGAATCCTGGGATTGGGTTAATGGAGCGAGATGATGATCGGCTATTGCAGAAAGCGTAACGGCTAACTCTGATCACGTGTGCTTTAATAACCAAACACAGTCGTGACGTCACTGAGGCGCTGTTTACACGTAGCATAGAAATGAATGAGAAGTCTAGAAAGAGTTAAACGTGTTGGAGATTAGCGGCTAGGTTATTAAATGAGCGGTTTCCTCTAAAAGTGTTTGTTCGGCTCTCTTCCGTTGACATCCAGTAAAACAGAGGCGCCTCGGGTCTTGTTAGCGTTAGCCGCTGTTTAAACGGAAGACTCCGGAAGCAGACGCTCGTGAAGCCCGTTAAACTGCTTCATTAGCTGGAGCTGCACAGCTGCTATGATTAACCTTCTGCAGCGCGAGCATCAGAAACACCACACACACCTCAGCGCGCGCACTCAGACACGCACACACTCTTTCTCTCACACAGATGAGCACGCACACAGTCTGGCATATGTGGGTTACGGGGCTCTTCATAAGTGTAATGGTTTTTATACTGTATTAACTGTATGTGACTTACACCTAAACTTACCCTCACAGGAGACTTTGTGCATTTTGATTTTCAAAACAACACCATCTAGTATGTTTTTAAGTCTTTTGGTTTACGGGGACATATGCAGTGTCCTCATAAACCACCTTCATGTTGTAATACCCATGTATTATACGGATGTGTCCTCATAAACCATATATACCAGTTCTCTCTCTCTCACGCACACACACACACTCTCTCACACACACTCTCTCTCTCTCACACACACACACACACACACCACACACACCACACACACACACACACACACACAGGGTTAGTATGCAGACATCAGCACATCACTCAAGAACATCTTTTCAACTTATTAAATTATTATTATTATTAAACATCATTAAAAATAAAGACTGACCCGAGCTTATTAAAGATCCCTGTTTGAGTGTTCACCTGGGAAATATCTATTAATCTCATGTTTTATGATTAAATAGAGCAGTTTGTAATAAAGTGGCAGAGAGTGTTTCTTCATCTGACAGCGCTGTGTATTTATAACCCATTTATTTCCCAAGTCAACCGCTTCATGAGAAACCGCTGTATACACAGAGGACATTCTGAACATGATTATGTCAGAACACATAAAGCATAACTTGAGCAGAAGACAGTAATGTATCTTGTCTTCTGTAGAACATGAGCAGAGTTGAGTGAAATCATGAGGGTGCTGGCAATGCAGACAGGGACGGACACGGACGCGTGCGCTTCAGAAGAACAGCCCCCTCATGCGCCGGCCGATGCCCTGCCTGTCGTACAGAACGTTGAACTGGTTGATGAACTGGTTCATGCTGTTGCAGGTTTTAGTGATGGTGCCCAGATACGCCATCAGACCACGTCATTGCATTGCTGCAGGAAGAGAAGCGAGCGGGAGTCAAAGCTCTGGCTCTGTAGTAAGCATTGCTCTGCCTCACACACACACACAGAAGAGACTGAAACACTCACATCATAGAAGTCCGTCTTGAACTTGAGCGTGTTGAGAACCGGCAGACGGTGACAGAGAGGCGTTCGCCCTCCCGCAGGATCTCGTGATTGAACGGGACCTCACCTACCACACACACACACACAACACACACACACACACACACACACACACACACACACACACACACACACAGAGACACCACACAACGCAACGTGAACAACCACACACACACACACACACAGAGACACACACCACAAACTCACGTGACACACACACACAACAGACACATGCACACACAGAGAGAGAGAGAGGAGAGACACACACACACACACACAAGAGAAGAGAGAGAGACACACACACAGAGAGAGAGAGAGAGACACCACACAGAGAGAGAGAGAGAGACACACAGCACAGAGAGAGAGAGAGAGACACACACACACACACCACACACAGAGAGAGTTTGTGGTTGTTAAGAGATTTCTAAGATGTTCTCCAGGAGTGGTCAGCTCTCAGATAAATCAGATGGGCTTCCAGACAGTGAATACACTACAGTGTGTGTGTGTGTAAGTGTGTCTCTGTGTGAGTGTGTGTCTGTGTGAATAACTCACCTGCCTGCACTGCTTTGACGTACTCCAGAATGACCTTCACGCGACTGTGCAGCATCTTTATAGCACTGTGCTGAGCGATCAGATGCTCCGCCACTGACAGAAACACACACACACACACACACACACACCACACACACAACAGGTCAATCACACACACTCCTGTCTGTGTATATGAGTGTCAGTGTGTGTGAGTCTCTCTCTGTGTGTGTGTGTGTGTGTGGTGTGTGTGTGTGCATGTGTGAATCAGTGTGTGTGGTGTGTGTGTGTGAGAGAGGAGAGTGTGAGAAGAGAGAGAGTGTGTGTGTGTACCGTTGGAGTTTTCTCCTGTCCCGATGGCTGTCATGCGTGCTACATGATCGACTCCGATGCGTTTCTGCTTCTTCTGTGGCTAGTGTATACGGCAGCTCAGCAAACAGCATAGTGGCCTAGCAAAGAGCACAAAGGGTCACGACCTCTGACCTCCAAACTAAAGAAGGTACAAACACACACTTCATGTGAACGACCCGAGATCAATCTGTGAGCGAGTGTCTCGGTCCGAGCGAGCGTATACTTTAGTGTTTGAGTCATACCGGACGCTAGAGGACGCTCGTGCATCACAGAAGTAATAGAAAGGAAAACACTAACATTGACTAAAGCATCATGTCATGAATGAAAGACAGAAACACTTTGAACGAGGAGTCAAAACAAACAGTAAGACAATAAACACTACTGTTTATCTGTGTTCAAGAAACCACCTAGGGTATTTGAATTATTACGGGTATTTATAATCTATTGCTAATCAACACTAATTGAATTATTACAGTATAGTATAGAATATATATATTTCTGCGCGGTTCTGATAAGAAGCCACGTCAGCTCAGGACTGAAGTTATTTATATTCATCTTCTCTTGTTGGAAAACAGGTTTGGAAACACTCCACATTAGTCATTACAAGCGTATCCTCGCCTTAGCGCAGACACACGGACGGACACACACACACACACACACTCGCACACACACGCTCGCAAGCACGCACACACTCACACACACAGACACACACACACACACACGCGCACACTCACACAGACACGCGCACACACACAGTACACGCGCACACACACACCTCGCACGCACACAGACACCACTCACACTCACACAGACACGCGCACACACACTCGCCGCACACAGACACTCACTCACACAGACACGCACTCACACAGACACGCACTCACACTCACACAGACACACACACTCACCTCTCCGCTGATGATGTCAATCACAGATTCGTACACGCTGACTGGCAGCTGCACACACATAGGGTCAAAGGTCAGGATTCACAAACACATTGTGTTTAATCTGTGTGTGTGTTTGTGTTTCTGTGTCAGTGTCATGTGTGGTTCGTGTGATGTTTGTCTGTGTCAGTGTGCGTGTGTTTGTCTGTGTCAGTAGTGTGTGTGTGTGTGTGTGTGTTTGTCTGTGTCAGTAGTGTGTGTGTGTGTGTTTGTCTGTGTCAGTAGTGTGTGTGTGTTTGTGTTTCTGTGTCAGTGTCTGTGTGTGTTCGTGTGTGAGTTTGTCTGTCTTGCCTGTCTGTGTCAGTGTGTGTGTGTGCTTGTCTGTGTCCAGTGTGCGTGTGTTTGTCTGTGTCAGTAGTGTGTGTGTGTGTGAGTGTGTTTGTCCTGTGTCAGTGTGTCAGTAGTGTGTGTGTGTGTGTGTGTGTGTGTGTGTGTGTGAGTGTGTTTGTCTGTGTCAGTGTGTCAGTAGTGTGTGTGTGTGTGTGTGTGTGTGTGTGTGAGTGTTTGTCTGTGTCAGTGTGTCAGTAGTGTGTGTGTGTGTGTGTGTGTGTTGTTTGTCGGTGTCAGTAGGGTGTGTGTGTGTGTGTGTGTGTTTTGTCTGTGTCAGTAGTGGTGTGTGTGTGTGTTTGTCTGTGTCAGTGTGTCAGTAGTGTGTGTGTGTGTGTGTGTGTGTGTGTGTGTGTTTGTCGGTGTCAGTAGTGTGTGTGTGTGTGTGTGTGTGTGTGTGTGTGTGTTGTCTGTGTCAGTAGTGTGTGTGTGTGTGTGTGTGTGTGTGTGTGTTTGTCTGTGTCAGTAGTGTGTGTGTGAGTGTGTTTGTCTGTGTCAGTGTGTCAGTAGTGTGTGTGTGTTTGTCTGTGTCAGTAGTGTGTGTGTGTGTTTGTGTTTCTGTGTCAGTGTCTGTGTGCGTTCGTGTGTGAGTTAGTCTGTCTTGCCTGTCTGTGTCAGTGTGTGTGCTTGTCTGTGTCAGTGTGTGTGTGTTTGTCTGTGTCAGTGTGTGCTTGTCTGTGTCAGTGTGTCAGTAGTGTGTGAGTGTGTGTGTGTGTGTGTGTGTGTGTGTGTGTGTGTGTTTGTCTGTGTCAGTAGTGTGTGTGTGTGTGTGTGTGTGTGTGTGTGTGTGTTTGTCTGTGTCAGTAGTGTGTGTGTGTGTTTGTCTGTGTCAGTAGTGTGTGGGTGTTTGTGTTTTCTGTGTCAGTGTCTGTGTGTGTTCGTGTGTGAGTTTGTCTGTCTTGCCTGTCTGTTCAGTGTGTGTGTGTGCTTGTCTGTGTCAGTGTGCGTGTGTTTGTCTGTGTCAGTAGTGGTGTGTGTGGTGTGTGTGGGAGTGTGTTTGTCTGTGTCAGTGTGTCAGTAGTGTGTGTGTGTGTGTGTGTGTGTGTGTGTGTGTGTGTGTGTGGGTGTGTGTGTGTGTGTGTGAGTGGTGTTGGTCTGTGTCAGTAGTGTGTGTGTGTGGTGTGGTGTGTGTGTGTTGTGTCGGTGGTCAGTAGTGGGTGTGTTGTGTGTTGTGTGTGTGTGTTTGTCTGTGTCAGTGTGTCAGTAGTGTGTTGTTGTGTGTGTGTGTGGTGGTGTGTGTGTGTGTGTGGTTGTCCGGGTGTCAAGTAGTGTGTGTGTGTGTGTGTGTGTGTGTGGTGTTTTGGTCTGTGTCGAGTAAGTGTGTTGTGTGGTGTGTGTTTGTCTGTGTCAGTAGTGTGTGTGTGAGTGTGTTTGTCTGTGTCAGTGTGTCAGTAGTGTGTGTGTGTTTGTCTGTGTCAGTAGTGTGTGTGTGTTTGTGTTTCTGTGTCAGTGTCTGTGTGCGTTCGTGTGTGAGTTAGTCTGTCTTGCCTGTCTGTGTCAGTGTGTGTGTGTGCTTGTCTGTGTCAGTGTGTGTGTGTTTGTCTGTGTCAGTGTGTGCTTGTCTGGTCAGTGTGTCAGTAGTGTGTGAGTGTGTGTGTGTGGTGTGTGTTTGTCTGTGTCAGTAGTGTGTGTGTGTGTGTGTTTGTCTGTGTCAGTTTGTCAGTAGTGTGTGTGTGTGTGTGTGTGTGTTGTGTTTGTCTGTGTCAGTGTGTCAGTAGTGTGTGGTTTGTCTGTGTGTGTGAAAGGAGTGTGTGTGTGTGTGTTACTCACATCGGTGTGTTTGGTCATAGGGTTGAGCTTCAGGAACAGTGGACTCTCAATGATCTCACACACCTACATAAAACACACACTGCTTCAGTACAACACAACACAACACACTGATGGGAGGAGTTTATCCTCGGCCCCACCCACCTGCTTGTGAATGTGGATATCTGATTGGTCCGGAGTGCCACCAGTCGTGTACCAGCCCAGAAACTCCATGTCCTTAAATACCTGCTTAACTGATGGAGGAAAACCAGTCACACACACACAGACGTGTGTGTTTGCGTGCGTCTATCTCTCTCTGTGTGTGTGTGTGTTACTCACACTGCTCTTCTTTCGTGTAGTAATACTCTTTATCGATGTGGATCTGATCCTCGACGGTGTGAAACAGCAGCTCGAATGAGTTCATCACCTCGATGTTTCTGCCCTCCTGTTTCCCGATCATAGCGCCCACGACTGCAAACACACACCAGCCATTACTACATCACAACAGATTCGACTGCTCTGTGTCTGATTCCTCACACACACACACACACACTCACCCTGCATGGCTCGTCCCTCCTGAGAGCGGATCCGGATCCAGTGATCGGAGATATTCAGGATCACCAGCGGATGCAGCGCTACTGACACACTGCCTGTGACTCCAGACGCCATCACACTGGGGCTCGCTGCCACACACACACACACAGACAGAGAGAGACACACACAGACACACACACAGAGAGAGAGACACAGACACACAGAGAGAGAGAAGACACACACACACACACACACACACACACACAGAGAGAGAGAGACAGACACAAACACACACACACACACACAGAGAGAGAGAGAGACACAAACACAGAGAGAGAGAGACACAGACACACACAGAGAGAGAGACACAGACATAGAGAGAGAGAGACACAGACATAGAGAGAGAGAGACAGACGCACGCACACACACACACACACACACACACACACACAGACACACACACAGAGAGACACAGACACACACACATTATTTTGTTGTTGTTGTCGAACATTCGAAAAGAGCGCGCTCCTAACTGAGCGTGAACGCGCAGAGCGTGCTCAGAACCCAAAGCACTTCAGTCACATTAGCATCTTCGGATTTAATTACACTCATTACTGCTTTATCAAGTCACTCCAATCCTTTCATGTGGACACATTACAAATACATGTAATCTTCAGATAATAAACACTGTAAATATCGACTCGAGCGCGAGAGTTCAAATATAAAGCACTGTACGTGTTATTATTATTATCAGAAACACAAACGGCAGCAGACGCAGCCAATCACAGAAGAGAGTCCACCGAGGAGGCGGGACTTATGAGGTTTCCTGACCAATCAAAATCAAGCCCGAGACAGAGCCAGTCAGTTAGTAACAGCTCGAGATGATCTGTTATTTCAGTCCCGTGATCGCGTGTCGTGTGAATGCTTAGTGAAGTGGATCTGTCATAATAAAGAGCGTTAAACAGCGATATCGCGTGATTTTCTCACCTGTCGCGTCCACCTCCATTCCTCCGCCGTTACTGGCCGCCATTTTTCCTGTCTGACCTCGCGCATGCGCAGGACTGCCTCTTCTTCGCGTGCAGTTATTGACGTGTTTCTGCGCGCTAGCGCCGCCCACGGCTTTAATCCGCTTTATTATATACATAAATCATAATATATATAAATCACGAGCACTGTCTGTTATTTATCTTCTGTAAAAAAAAAAAAAAAAATTAAAAAAATATATACATTTGTGGTAAAATCATCAGTGATATTCATTCATTAGTTTCACAAAAATAAAATAAAATAAAATACATAAGCTTTTGGACAGCTGATGTTTTCCTTTATTATAAAGACAAAGTACCACAGGTATAAAGATCATCATGAAAGGTAATAAACAGATTTTAATTTCCAATCGGTGCAGCTGACACCATGAAACAAGGCACTTATTCTCTTTAATGATTGAGATGTTTTGGGGATTTGTGCTCTTAATGAACGAAGTGAATCACAAGTAAACAAGCGCGAGATCCTCCGGAGCAGAAACCGGAGCAGATCCTTCATTCCTGATGTGATGGTCAGCTGCTTTCTGTGCGAATGAAAGACACAAGACATCCAAAGCAAGGCCTTCGGTACCCGACACACTCTTCACAGACGATCATCAGTGTTTCTGATCTGAAAAATCATCCTTGCTCACGCTGCTGAGAGACACTCGAGCTAGAGATGCCAGACGACGCATGAAAGCCTCCTCTTCATCCTGCACACACATGTACGCACGCACACACACACACACACACACACACAGTTCAAATCATGCTTATCTGACCGCCATCAATTCGTAGCAGTGAATGAAGAGGTATCATATCACAAGTGCAGTATGGAGTACCTCAAGGCTGAGTACTAGGACCGTTATATTTCACGCTTTACATGTCCCCCTTGGGAAATATCATGTGTGTGTGTGTGTGTGTGTGTGTGTCGCTGTGTGTGTGTGTGTGTGCGTGTCGCTGTGTGTGTGTGTGTGTGTGTGCGTGTGTGTATGGAAATATCATCAGGACACACTGGGTTATCTTTCACTGTTATGCTGATGATACTCAGCTCTATATTTCTTCACGGCCCGGTGAAACACACCAAATTGAGAAACTTATGGAATGCATAGTCGATATAAAAAACTGGATGAAGAGTAATTTCTTACTACTAAATTCTGAAAAAACAGAGGTGTTAATTATCGGACCTAAATACCACACGGGTAATAACCTAGAACACGGTCTAACACTCGACGGCTGCTCTCTCGATTCTTCATCATCAGTCAGGAACCTAGGTGTGCAATTTGATAGCAATCTCTCCTTTGACAGCCACGTTTCTCACGTAAACGGAGACCTATGCTCTCTATATCAAATGAAGAAATGTTAATTCATGCGTTTATGACCTCAAGGTTAGATTATTGTAATGCTTTATTAGGTGGTTGTTCTGCACGCTTAATAAACTACAGATGTTTCAAAACACAGCAGCTAGAGTTCTTATTAGAACCAGAAGTATGACCACATTAGCCCGGTTCTGTCAACACTGCACTGGCTCCCTATTAAACATCCTATAGATCTTAAAATCCTGTTAATTACTGATAAAGCCCTGAATGGCTTAGCTCCTCAGTACTTGAGCGAGCTCTTATCACATTATAGTCCTCCACGTCTGCTACGATCTCAAAACTCTGGCCGTTTGATAATACCTAGAATATCAAAATCAACCTTTTCCTATTTAGCGCCCAAACTCTGGAACAATCTACCCAACACTGTTCGGGAGACACACTCTGTCAGTTTAACTCTAGATTAAACACCCATCTCTTTAACCTGGCG
The DNA here is from genome assembly GCA_003573665.1 of Oxygymnocypris stewartii. Classification (NCBI taxonomy): domain Eukaryota; kingdom Metazoa; phylum Chordata; class Actinopteri; order Cypriniformes; family Cyprinidae; genus Oxygymnocypris; species Oxygymnocypris stewartii. The sequence goes on along the minus strand of QVTF01006122.1, from coordinate 17,314 downwards.
TACACTTAACACAATAATACACTTCTAATATAATAAATAACAGTGACTTGACGAACAGACAAAGACGAACAGACGTGTTTGAGCACATACTCGGATCTGTCTGTAGAGGTTTGTTGGCGCTGGACCGTGATGATCCGTTTTATACGTCACACATGTCCTCTTCTGCTCAACAACCCTGAACACACACGAGTGTCTGCAGTCATTGTAATTAATGTCCATAGGTACTCATTTACACAACTTGTGTGTGTGTGTGTGTGTACCTGTGATGTAATTCAGCAGATGTGGGTTTTCTGGCCCAGTCGGTGAGGTCTTTATATAGAGCTCTAGTGCAGACGTCTCTCTCGGTCTGTGCGTCTGTATAAACTAATCCCACACAGACACACACACACACATGCACGCGCACACGCACACACACAGACACACACATGCACACAGACACACGCACACACACACAGACAGACACACACACACACACACAGACACACGCACACACACACACACACACACACACACACACAGACACACACAGACAGACACACACGCATAGACACACACGCACACACACACACGCACACACACACACACACAGAATGTTTTCTCAGCTCCCCCTACAGGAGAAATCCAGTACTGATGGAGTTTATGTTGTTTTCTATGGTGTCAGCATACCAGCGGCGCTGCGGCGTGGCGTGAGGCTCGCGCTTCGGATCCGAGACTGATGTTCACGGACGAGAGACGACACGGAGTCGCGGGTCACATAGACGCTCTCACACACGCCGTCGATCAGCCGCTCCTGCACAGACAATCACACACTCATCATTCAGTGTTTGACATTCACTTGTTGAAAACTCTGTTCTTCTAAAGTGTAGAAAACTCAGAAGAGAAGACCAGGAGACTTCGGATTCGATCGTCAGCAGAATTTCTTTATTCTATGACATGTGTTGTTATCTGTAGTCATCGAAGATCTCATCTTAAGTCATTTTTACAGGGTATCTTTATAGTCAGGATTGGAGGAGGGACTTTTTTAGGTTGAGACAAAACATCAAAGCTGAGGGCAATAAACCTAAATCTCTCAGTAGTCATTGATCTCATTGACAAAAGGCACAGCTGTCCCAAGCCCAAATGGTCAGGAAACAATCTCAAACACCTTTGCCTTGCCCGACACCTCTTAGTCAGGACGTGAATTCAAATCAAACATAGAATAACATTTGTGATCCTTCAATCCCCTCTTTGAGAGTTCTAATAACTCTCACAAAAATACAAATTTAGACACTTAAAAGTTAATTCTTGTAACTTGTAATCGTTACAGGCAAATAGTACATGCTCTGTGTTGTTTATATGTAATTGCATGCTGACACAGAAACAAAACATGCAATTAGGGTCCGTGAAGATTTTACGGGTAATAGTCTCTGCGTTGTGTATTTTTATTCTTTTTCTTCTTCTTTCTTTTCTCTTTCTTGTGTGATAGTTGGCTCGGCGATGGGTCTAGTTGTTTTCTAGAGGTTGTGGCTTTATCCGCAGGTGAGAAGGGTGGTGCATATGGATCTCAGGACAGCCATCAAATGGTATCTGCACAGAGGAAGAAAGAAACACAAACAAGAGAGAAACTAACGGCACAGAGCAGTATTTGTAGAGTCTGCATACATTAGGGTTGTATCCTCTGTTCAAAATATAGTCTGCTATGGTTGTTCCTTCTTTCCCTATTTCTCAATTCCTGCGACACCTAAAGAACAGTGAGGAAAGGATGGACTAATGGAGGGGAAAAGCCTATGAGGAAATCTTCACCTCAGGGTTGGCCCCCGAAGCCTGTTGCTTTCGGTTCTTCCCTGGGCTCCTCACTGGTTCTTGTGTCTGCCCTATCCTATCCCTGCAGGGGGAGGAACAACCTTACAATGTGACACATGAGTCCAAGTTTTCCTTCCCTGACACAATACTGCAGCTGCTGTAATCAACATCACTTGATGTGGTCCGTACCACTTAGGCTCTAATGGCTTGTTTTTGAATGTCTTTATCATGACCCATTGACCTGGGACGATTGTGTGTCCACCTTCTGGTGGAGTCTGCCAACACGACTCAACTCTCTCTTTGGCACTCTGCACTGCCTTTGTGAGGTTTTCACAGTAAGCGATCAGGGCATCTGAAGCAATGTGCACATCAGCATTTCTAAGATCAATCACACCTGGCATCTGCATTGGGCGTCCAGTAATAATCTCATGAGGGCTCAGTCCTACTGATCTGTTAGGTGATGCTCTCATACTACACAGTACTGCGGGCAGTGCTTCAACCCATGGTACTCCTTCCTGATGCATTTTGCTTAGCCTGGTTTTGATTGTTCTGTTTGATCGTTCAACCTGTCCTGATGCTTGTGGCCTATAGGGACAGTGAAGGTTCCACTTAATCTTCAACATTCTAGACACTTCCTTGACTACCTGTCCTGTGAAGTGGGTACCTTGATCTGAGTCAATGCAATCTGGTAATCCCCATCTGGGAATGAAATCAGTGACAAGACATTTAGCAGTATGTGCAGCTGTAGCGCGCCCTGTTGGATAAGCTTCTACCCATCTTGAGAACTTGTCTATTACTACCAAAACGTCAGTTTTTCCTTTACAAGGGGGCAACGATATGTAATCAACTTGCAGGTGACGAAATGGCCCTGGTGGAGCTGGGGTATGTGCTGCTGGTGTAATGGCTGCTGGTACATCATTATTTTTCTGACATGTAACACATCTCTTGACTGTTTCAGTGGCTGCGTTTCTGAATTTTGGATTCCACCATTGATTTGAGAACCTGTGATTCATCGTTGCTGGACCACTATGACCCAAACTGTGTATTTGTTGAGCCAAATATGGCAACAGTGATTCGGGAGCAACATACTTTCCCCCTTTGGTCCAGCAGCCGGATGAATCCACAGTGGCTCCTTTGTCTAACCATGTCCATGCTTCATATAGAGGAACGTCTTTATACAGATCAACGATTGATTCAGGAGGTAGAATTATCTTCTGTGCTGTACTACCTGAACACACTTGTACAGTTGCATAGAAACAAGCCTGTTTAGCCGCTACATCAGCAAGAGCATTACCTTTAGCTTCCGTAGTATTAGTTGTGAGATGTGCTTTCACTTTGATCACTGCTAATTTCTTTGGGAGTTTCATGGCAAACATTAAATCTTTCACTAATCCAGCATGCTTAATGGGGGATCCAGCAGAAGTTAGAAATTTTCTGGTTTGCCAAATGACACCAAAATCATGAATTACCCCAAAAGCATACCTGGAATCTGTGTAGATATTTGCAACCGATCCTGAAGCTAGCGTGCATGCTCTAGTTAAGGCTACTAGTTCTGCAGCTTGAGCTGAAAAATGATCTGGAAGACGACCTGAAGCAACTACTTCAGTGGTGGAAGTTACTGCATATCCTGCTCGTCTGTTACCTTCAATAACTTGAGCTGAACCATCAACAAACAACTCCAATCCTGCGTTCTCTATGGGAGTTTCTGCTATTTCACTTGTCGCTGCATATGTAAGCGTAACACAATCATGAGTCATTTCGCCTTCATCCTCTAACACAAATTCAGTCATTGCAGACATCATACATGAGGATGGGTTCGTGACTGGTGCACGCTGTATAACAATATTCGGGGCTGTGAGAGTTGCTAACCAATTTCCCCAACGGGAGGAGGTGACAGAAGTGACTTTTGCTTGATTCATTAGTGCGGACACTGTGTGAGGGCATTTTACGTTTACAGTCTGACCTAACACCATTCCTGATGAAGCCTGAAGCGCTAGATGAACTGCCTGTACTGCTCTGAGGCATGGGCCCATACCTTGAGCGACTATGTCAAGTTTACCGGAATAGTAATGAATTGGGCGTAAGCTGCCCCCATGATCTTGCATTAGACATGCAGTCATAAAGCCTAAGTGTTCATGGACATAAAGCACAAAGGGTCTATCAGATTGGGCAATTCCTAATGCTGGTGCTTGACATAGTGCTCTCTTCAAATCATTAAAAGCTTTGAGATGAAGTTCTTCCATACAAACAGTATCTGAATCTTTACCATGGCCTTTCAACAAATCATAGAGAGGCTGAGCAATCGAGGCATAGTCTTCAATCCAAGGTCTACAATAACCTGTTGTTCCTAAAAATGAGCGGAGTGTTTTAATGGTATTAGGCGGAGGTATGGCTTTGACTGAAGCCGCTCGATCCTGTGTAATAGATCTATTTCCTGCACCTGTATCAAGCAAAAAATCTATCTCTTTCTCTTTTATGCTACCTTTCACAAAAATTCTTTGGTCATTGTGTTGGATTACAGGGGAAAGGTAGCTACTCACAGCCCCAATAATTAGTTTTTTTCCTGGTCTTGTTGTGCTCTTAGAAGAGCCTGAACTAACTGTCCTATAGTTTCAGTGGTCACTGGCGGAACTACTTCAGGGTTGTGTGCAGGCTGAGAAGGAGCAGAATTATGCATAGCATTTCTTTTACTATCTTGCAACTTCTTCCTACACTCTTTCTCCCAATGTCCAAATTTTTCACAGTATTTGCATTTGCTTTCTCTTTTAGACCATCTATTGTCTTGTTTCGTTGTGTTAAACGTAGCTGCTGCTACTCTTACTTTTGCTTTGACATCAGCATCTCTTTCCCATGTAGTTAACCTGTCTAGGTTACTTCTGAGAGTTCTGTTAGACCAAGTTAGATCTAAGAATGGTAAAGCTTTTCTGTATTCGGCTACAAGGCCATCTGACCAGATACGAACCAAGGGTCCCTTGTCATCTAGCACACTTTCAGGGTCATCAACAATTCCACTGTAGATTACAGCTGACTGACAAAATCTCTCAGTATATTCACTCACAGTTTCTTCTTTCCTTTGCACACAGGTAGTAATTCTAGACCAATCTATTTTGGGTCCTAAGATATTCTTTAGGATTTTCAAAATACCTTCTCTTAAATCACCCTTACTGGCATTTCGCAGTTCAGAAGTGACAGCAGATTCAAAACTGTTGAATTCAGATTCAGTTAGTATTTGTGACATCAGCTGCGTGACTTCTGTCAACGACATGTCATAAAGACGCATTTTACTGATCAATGTTCTTCTAAATTCAGAAAAATGTGTGCGTGCTGCTGGTAAACTCTGAGATAGTCTCTCTATATCTTTAGGACCTAAAGCTTTGGCAGCAGTTTGTATTTGCACCACAGAAGAATTGAGAGGAACACTATCAGTTTCCTCAATCCCCTGAGATCTCCTCCTCGCACCACACACATTGAAGGAATTTACAGGCACATCAGTTACTGATTGGAGAGCTACATCTGTTTCAAAAAACGCTTGTAAATCAGGGTAAATGTTATCAGGCTGACTAACCTCCACATCAGTTTTTGCCTCTTTCTTGAGGTTCAATTTCTTGGTCAAAGTGTATATTCTAGCACGGAGCTCATTGTTCTGTTTCTCTAGCTCTGAGTTACGCTGAGACTGTTGTGTGGCGAGCGCTAAACCAAATTCTCTGTGGCAGCAGATAATGCCTTTCACATTGTTCTTGCGAATACATGCTCCCAGTACCTTTTTACACTCATCTACAGACCAAGTCTTGTCTGGATGGATCTCATATTTCTGAGTTAGTTCTTGTCTAACTTTCTCAGTGACTATTATGTTCATTTGCACTCCTAAAAGTGATTTGAATTCGCTATCTGACCACAAAGGAGTCGCTAGACCACCTTTTTCAGTTGTGGGGATCAGTCTAGCATTCTTTCTAAACATTTTGTGAGTTTCTTTGTTATCACACAATCAAAACACTAAAACTTCTCTGATCAACAGAGGGTACACTTGTTAACACAGATCAACTATTGTTAACCTTCCCTGGCAAAGCAGAGGATAACACAATTCACTAGCACTTTACGCTAATCTTCCCTGCATGAACAGAGGATAACCAATTCTTCCCTGCCAAAACAGAGGATAACAAATATTAGCACGTAATGCTAAATCTTCCCTGCCTGAACAGAGGATAACAAATCTTAGCACGTAATGCTAAATCTTCCCTGCCTGAACAGAGGATAACAAATCTTAGCACGTAATGCTAATCTTCCCTGCCTGAACAGAGGATAACCATCTCTAAAAAGACATTTTTTTAGAGGATAACTTAGTTAACCAAACCCTACAGCTGTCTGTTAACTCTTCTCTGACGGCGCAGAGGATAGCACATTTGTTCTGGTCTTAAAGGTTCTTTTGGATAGAGTGACACTCACCAACCTTTGGTTGTACGGAAAGCAGATCGTTGTTTGAGCTTGAAATTTCAATCTGAATTCAGGTGAGGAGCTCTATCCGGGTCACGGCACCATCTGTTGAAAACTCTGTTCTTCTAAAGTGTAGAAAACTCAGAAGAGAAGACCAGGAGACTTCGGATTCGATCGTCAGCAGAATTTCTTTATTCTATGACATGTGTTGTTATCTGTAGTCATCGAAGATCTCATCTTAAGTCATTTTTACAGGGTATCTTTATAGTCAGGATTGGAGGAGGGACTTTTTTAGGTTGAGACAAAACATCAAAGCTGAGGGCAATAAACCTAAATCTCTCAGTAGTCATTGATCTCATTGACAAAAGGCACAGCTGTCCCAAGCCCAAATGGTCAGGAAACAATCTCAAACACCTTTGCCTTGCCCGACACCTCTTAGTCAGGACGTGAATTCAAATCAAACATAGAATAACATTTGTGATCCTTCACACTGATCCTGTGTGATCAGCATCTCTACCTTCAGACTCTACCTTCAAACTCACTTCAGACACGTTTTGGAGAATTCGATGCTTCTGCATTCAAAGAGAGAGCAGCTGCGCCTGCCGAGTGAAGTGACTCGGGGGTGTTTTGGCTGTACTGACCTTCACCCGTCTGTCTCTAGCACAAGCTCCGCCCATCTGCAGGTGCACCACACGGGAGAGGGCGTGGCCAATCAGGAGGTGGGCGTGTCCCTGGAGCACATCAGCAGCGGCTTCCAGCTCCGACAGCTGCTCGTGCAGAAGATTCTGACCAATCACAGCAGCGTCAAGCGAGACGGTTTCTATGGCAACACAGGAGTCCTGGAGACAACAGAGAGTTGAAACTGAGTCTGTGTGTGTGTGTGTGTGTGTATGAGTGTGTGTGTTACCGTGTATGAGTGTGTGTGTGTGTGTGTGTTACCGTGTCTGAGTGTGTGTGTGTGTTACCGTGTATGAGTGTGTGTGTGTGTTACCGTGTATGAGTGTTATCGTCTATGAGTATGTGTGTGTGTGTGTTACCGTGTATGAGTGTGTGTGTGTGTTACCATGTATGAGTGTTATCGTCTATGAGTGTGTGTGTGTT
>QVTF01006122.1:0-5000 GCA_003573665.1 Oxygymnocypris stewartii | reverse complement strand
GTGTGCTCTTTCCTCAAAGGGCTTTTCCATTAAAAACAAATGTTTATCAAAGCCAATTCCACCTAGATCTGTTAGTATAGACAACCCGAATTCAACCCAGCGTAAAGGAACAGAACAATACAAAAGTTTCTGCAATGTTTGTAGTCTCATTGCTAATATTTTTGACTCTATGTGTATTAGTCCTTGGCCTCCCTCTGCCACAGGGAGGTAAAGTATCCCAGGAATAAGCCAATGGTGACCATTCCAAAAGAAATCCACAAAAGCTTTTTGAATGGTAATAAGCAATTCCTTAGGAGGATTTAAAACAGTAACCCTATGCCACAACATAGAAGCTGCCAAATTATTAATAATCAAGCACCTCCCTCTAAAAGAAAGCTGTGGGAGAAGCCATCTCCATTTCTGTAATCTACCAATCACTCGATTTGCTAATCCCTCCCAATTCTTTTCTATGTATTGGGCTGTCCCCAAAAAAACACCAAGTACTTTAAATCCATCCTGAGGCCATTTACACTGTTGTGGCAATTGTGGTGGTCCTATATCCTCCCATTCTCCCAACAACAAGGATGCACATTTGTCCCAATTTATACGAGCAGATGTAGCTTTCTGAAACTTATTCAAACTAGAAATAAGTTTAGTAACATCATCAGTGCTCTTAATTATCACAGTTACATCATCTGCATACGCTGTAAGCTTCACCGGGGCTACTACTGAAAAACCTGGGACACCGAAACCACAGAGCTGTTTCCTCAGCATAGCTAACAGAGGTTCAATAGAAATAGAGTACAAAAGACCAGACAGAGGGCATCCTTGTCTTATTCCCCTGGTCACAGGGAAAGGTCTAGTTAAAGACCCATTAATCCGTAACATATTGTAAATGTCATTGTACAGAAGTTTAACAAGAGAAATAAACTGAGTACCAAAACCAAAAGCTTCCAGGGTCTTAAACAAATAATGATGGTCCTCCCTATTGAAAGCTTTTTCCTGATCCAAGGAAAGGAATCCAATGTCCAGTTTATGTCGTTGTGCAACTGTAATCATGTCTCTTACAAGAAAAAGATGATCAAATATTGAACGTTTAGGGACACAAAATGACTGATCTTCATGGATAATGTTTGTCATATATTTTTTAAGTCTATTAGTTATTGTTTTAGACAAAATTTTAAAATCAACACAGATCAGTGACACGGGTCGCCAATTTTTAAGGAACCCAAGATCTCCTTTTTTTGGAATCAAAGTTAAAACTGCCCTCCGACAGCTCAGTGGAAGTTTCCCTTGGTTAAAACTTTCCAGAAAGACCGCATACAAGTCCTCCCCAATCAAATTCCAGAAAACACGATAAAATTCCGCTGAAAGACCATCTAGACCGGGTGATTTCCCAGGGTTCAGCTCCTGGACAGCCAGAGAAAGTTCAGCAAAGGATATAGGATTATCAAGGGTTTGTTGATCTTCCTCTGATAAATGTGGTAAATCACACAAAATTTGTTCTGTTGCTGCTCCATCACATAGTTCAGCACAGTAAAGGTCCTCATAAAAGGCAAGAGCATGAGTACGGATTTCCTGTTGATCAGTTGTCACTCCACCTTGGGATAAATTCAGCTTGTGAAAGTACTTCTGTTTTCTTGGGTTTTTTTCAAGACCAAAGAAAAATGCAGAGGGAGCATCCATTTCGTTTAGCTGAGAATATCTGGTCCTTAAGAGGGCTGTTCCTTGCTCCTCCAACAATGTCTTCAAAAGAAATGTATTCCTCTCAATAGAATCCGCAGAGTCATCATGGCTGCTTTGCCTCAGAATGTCTTCTTCTAGTGATTTCATTTTTTCTTTAAGAGCTCTAGTATTATGGACTGTATATTGTTGGCAAAACAACTTGATATGTACTTTGCCCATATCCCACCACTGACTTAATGAAGAAAAACTGCATCTCTCCTCTCTCCAAGATTGCCAGAAAAGGTTAAAAGAGTGAATAAAAGAGTGATCTTGTAATAATCTGTTGTTAAAATGCCAGTGTGATTTGTGGGTTTTAGAAGACAGGACAGAAACAGCTACAGAAATATAGTGGTGGTCAGATAAAGAAGATGGTACTATTGAACTATTATAAAACCTGCCACTATTACTCTTAGCAACATAAGATCGGTCAAGTCTTGCTCCAGACAAGGCATTGGAGTTAGTTTTTAACCAGGTATACTGTTTAACTCCAGGAAAACTATCCCTCCATAAATCAACAAAATCATGATAATCAATAACATTTTTTAAAATTTCTGCAGAACTTGGGTGAGGTTCATCATGATTCCGATCTAAATCAGGGTTTATAGTGCAGTTAAAATCACCTCCTACAACCACAATATTATCCTGTGGACACTGGGACAAAGCATCAGACAGCTTTTTAAAAAATATCTTACGCTCTTGTCCAACATTTGGAGCATATACATTAAAAAAAGAAAACTCCATTTGTCCAACCATAATATCTACTCTTAAAAGTCGACCAGGTATTATCTCGAACATAACCGGTTGATTACAGACGCATGCAGAAAAAAGTATAGCTAACACCGGCACTAAGATTAGTCCCATGGCTCATTATAATATTTCCCTTCCAATCACAATTCCACTGTATCTGATTCTTTAAGTCAGAATGAGTCTCTTGAAGCAAAATAATATCTGCCTTTTTTAATTTTAAATAATTAAACATAGCAAGCCTCTTTGTTGTGTCCCGACATCCATTGATGTTAAAAGATCCAATATTTATAACTGCCATGAATAAAAAAATACTAGGGTATCCAAAACCCCCAACTAATATACTGACGATCATGACCCCATTGATATTTCATTAAGACGAGCTTTTCACCTTTTTTTTAACAGTGCACAATGTATTTTTTGAGCCTGTAATGTTTAGGTTGATCAAGCTCCTCCAGTGTTGCTTTTTTCATAACCAACGTACATGACTCAAGGAAAAGCTGTAAATCGGGGAAGTATTTTTCAAGCTTTGGTTTACGCTGATCGAAGGTGACATCAAGAAATTAATTTATTTGACGAACTGTGTAATGAGAATGCTTGTGTCTAAGATTGTGAAGAATCTCTGCAGAGCCTCCCGGAGACTCTGCTATATCAGAAGTGTCACTGTCAGAATCCATGGATTGAACCTCACTTCCTTCTATCAGCATACCAGTATCATCTTGTGCCTGGCTGAGTTCAGATACCTGAGAATCCATGGACTCCCCACCAACCCTCACGAGCTCAGCACTCTCTATAGCTCTATCCACTTCACTGATTTCACCGGGATCTACGTCAGCGCACTCTACTTCACCACGCACTGTGTTATCATTTACACTTTCAACGGTAATCACGGGAGTATGTTCCACATCGTCGGAGTGTTTGTTCGGTACCGGCTCATTTGTACTCTGACCATCTTTAGGGAGAGAAGGTGCTTCAGTTTTCTGATCAGTCCCTTCACTAGGATTTTTTCCGCCTTCATTGTTTAAAGAAACAGAAGGCAATTGTTCCTCAGAAGGATTAAGTTCAGTTACATTAGTACTAGCGTTAACTTCATCATTCATTTTACACACCAGTTTTGTATGACCGTACTTCCCACAAGTAAAGCACCTCATCGATTCAGTACTGATATAAATTGTATATTCTTTACCCAGCAAAGTGGTTTTCACTGAAGTATTCAGGGATTGAAATTCAGCGTTCAGAATCATGAAAGTCTGCCGTCTAAACGACATCACATGTTTGAATTCCGGATTTTTTAATCCTAAAGGGATCATTTTAATTGGCCCTACTAGTTTACCATAGCGTCCTAACAACCGCTCGAGTGAATCATCGGTAATGAACGGAGGTACATTCGAAAGGATAACCTTCTTAGAAGGACTCGATAACGGCAAAACCGGAAGAAAGGTATCTCTAATGGATAAACCAAATTCAACCAAATGCTGAACCAAAGAAACTTCTTTTAAAAAGACAACAACCGCTTTATTCATCCTTGATGCGGACACAATATTACGAGAACCAACCTCACTACCAATTGCAATTAGACAGTCCTCAACTGTTATGGACTCATCGGGTAAACATTTGCACCCATGTTTAGCGGTTAAAGGAGCACATCCATCTGAATCTGTCCCCATTTCTTCCACCCTTAGGTGATAAACCAGCGACACTTAAATCTACACTAAACAAAATATCAAAACAACAGAAAAAGAAAAGGAAAAAGAAAAAAGTATCAACTCACTCACACACCGCAACTCGCTCAGGTACTCACACGCTCCTCAGACGCCCGCACATGCGCACAGAGAGAGAGAGAGACACACACACACATAGAGAGAGAGAGAGAGAGAGAGGAGAGAGAGACACACACACATAGAGAGAGAGAGAGACCCACACACACACAGAGAGAGAGAGAGAGAGAGAGAGACACACACACACACATAGAGAGAGAGAGAGACCCACACACACACAGAGAGAGAGAGAGAGAGAGAGAGAGAGAGGAGAGAGAGACACACACACATAGAGAGAGAGAGACCCACACACACACCACACAGAGAGGAGAGAGGAGAGAGAGAGAGACACACAACACATAGAGAGAGAGAGACCCACACACACACACACAGAGAGAGAGAGAGAGAGAGACAGACACACACAGAGAGAGAGAGAGAGAGACCCACACACACACACAGAGAGAGAGAGAGAGAGAGAGAGAGAGAGGAGAGAGAGAGAGGAGGAGAGAGACCCACACACACACAGAGAGAGAGAGAGGAGAGAGAGAGAGAGAGACTTTGACTTTAGGTCTTCTTTAATAATTCATTTAAAACTGAGACCTACAATTACATTTTAAGAATAAAAAACCATTCAAGGCTACAAATTCTTACAATTTTCCATGCAGTAAATAAATAATAATAAGAAAAAGAAAAAAGTACACCTTTTTATACTCATAAATTGAATACAAAACCTCCCTGATCATCAGCTTCACATATAAATCCATCCTCTCCCCACACATGAAAAAAGGACTCAAC
>QVTF01006121.1:0-27971 GCA_003573665.1 Oxygymnocypris stewartii | reverse complement strand
CTCTCTACAGGTCAGCACTTTCCCAGAATCCCCCTCCACCTGCTCCTTTGAGCCCCTGATGGAGGATCATTGACATGTGGCGGTCCACATCCCTCATTGTCTGTTTGAGCTCTTCCATTGGCTCCAAACTGTGAGAAACTCCAACAAGCTCAAGCCTCACACATTCATATGGAGATTTGGGAGTATAAATAGAGGAGCTGCAGCCAGTGCAAATCAGACTCAGTCTGAACAGAGAGATCTACAGCACAGAGATCCAGACATGACACCTACAATCATCTCAAAGGAGCATCTCCGTCTCAACAACAAGGTACATTCACCTCCTACTTACAGCAGCATTACTGCAGCAGCTCTCACTGCTTTTCTAAATCACTGGATTATTTGAAGCACACTTTCCTAATGCTTTTCTGTCTTCATTTGCAGCTGAGAAAGCCAAGTGTGGAGAACTTGCCCAGAGATTGTGTCAACTCAAGCTCAAGTGTCTTCTGGCTCCAGAGTTCCTCAAGCAGCAGCCTGATTTCAAGCTGAAGAAAGCAGATATCCTGGAGATGACGCTCAACTTCCTGCAACACAACAGTTCCAGTTCACATGCTGTCAGTCAGGGCTTCTCCTGGTGTGTCTAAAGATGAGATGAAGACAGAGAGCCGGAGAAGACTGCTGAAGTACTTCCAGAAGCTGCAGACATCATGTGATCAGAACAGGAGGGAAAGTGTCCCGCCGGACGATGAATGTCAACAAGATCTCCATCTGAAGGCCTTGAGAGAGACTTAAAGACGTCTGCACTAGACTCAGTGAACTATTACACTTTCATTTTGTCACTTTGAAAAGAAAGTGTTTAATGAGTTCCAGTTCGGAAGAGATCTGTGTACAGCTAAGTGCTCTGATGATTCAATCTTCTATGAAGATTTTTCTCTTTTTGAGAAAATGTCCTTTAACAATTTTTTTGTTAAATTACCATGATGGAACACTGTGTTTTAGCGGTGTGTATTAGTCTAAAAGTGCATTAAATTGAATTTTTTTCATATCCTTTGGGGGTATATTTTCACCTTTGAGGTGATGCATTATGTGACCGTAAAGTCAAATCAGCTGTATTTTTGTTTCATGTTGAAACGTTTCTTTTTTTTCTTTTTTTTTTGCAACTGGCGAAAATTGATCTTTTTGGTCATATTTGTTGCTTTGAAAAAATTATGCCTTATATGAGCATGTCTTAATTTGGCTTTATAATAAGTCTTAACATTTCTTTCAAATTTGAAAGATTGTCAGAATTATCTAAAATAGGTTTTGTAAGTGTGGCCAAGAGTTTGTCAGTATTTGTAATTAATATTGATGATTGTTTTCAATCGTATTGAGATGAATATGAAACCCAACTGGGCTTGTATTTGTGTTTCTAAAGAATAATATGCAGTTTGTATCTGAAAAGATCATGGATTTATTTTTCAAGAGGTTATACCTCATCTTTCTGTCAGTGCCATGTACTGTGCTTTTGAACTGCCTTTTGTAAGGGTATTTATTTCTTAAACCATTGTGAAAAATGTGTCACTGTGTAAGTGAAATGTTGTTTCCTTCTGTGAAGGAATTCATCTTAAAATATGAAACTAAAAGGCCATTGAATGTATTTCAATCAGTCTGTGGCGAAATAAAACAATCAAAATAAGTGCTTTTGTCTGTTTTCATTATGCATTTACATGATTTGCATTTACATGATTTGCATTTACATGATTTGGTTATCAAAAGCATTATTTGTTCCTGGGGTTTGTTTATCAGGCTGCTTATTATTGAGTTATTTTAATGAGTAAAGAGTTAAAATATCCCCTTTTGTAATATTTCTAAAAAAATATAATTGTTTTTGCTGAAAAAGTTACACCCCCCTCAGGTTATCCAAGATGTAGATGAGTTTGTTTCTTCATGGAAACAGATTTGAAGAAATGTAACTTTACATCACTTGCTCACCAATGGATGCTCTGCAGTGAATGGGTGCCGTCAGAATTAGAGTCCAAACAGATGATAAAAACATCACAATAATCCACAAGTAATTTGCACGAATCCAGTCCATCAGTTAACATCTTGTGAAGTGAAAAGCTGTGTTTTTGCAAACAACGAATGCATCATCAGGATTTTTTCACTTTAAACTGTTGCTTCCAGCTTAAATACGAGTGCTCTGTCCATAATATTTTGCAATCTTCAGTAAAATGTCGTCTTGTCTGAATCAGGAGAGAAATATGCACAGATCAAGTACCACTGAAAGTAAAAACAGACCAAAAACGATTTTGAACAAATATGTTGGTGGGTTTTGATGTGAAGAGACAACAGGGGATGGACTTTTTGACTGTGACATTATTATAGATATAGATTTGTATTTTGACCAGAAGTGACAGTTTGAAGTTAAAACACTGATTGTTTTATTTTTATTTTTTCATTACAAACATGCTGCTTTTCACTTCACAAGATTTTAAGTCATGTCATGTGAATTACTTGTGTATGTTTTATTTGCTGTTTCTCAGTCTGACGGCACCCATTCACTGTAGAGGAGCCATTGGTGAGCACGTGACGTAATTCTCCAAATCGTTTCTATTGAAGAAACAAACTATCATCTACATATTGGGTGGCCTGAGGGTGAGCATGTTTTCAACAAATGTTCATTTTTGGGTGAACTGAGGTTTAAAAGATCTTCAGATGTTCAGTTTTGAGAGTGAATCTGGCATAATGGAGTGACTTGACTGTGGAATTAGTAGTATTTTTTCCCAAAATTGATTTTTACCATTTTTAATTCACTTCTGGTGGGATTTTTTCTTTTTAGGACTTTGGGTAACATTTCAATGTGTTTAAAGCTGCAGACTGACTGGTCAGTTAGAATTTGAAAAAATGGATTGAGTTTTCAACCTTTGATATGGACGAGAACAAGTCTGTTTTCCTCTTGTTTCGGAGTCTCACAATTATTGAGTTTTATTGAAGGTTTTGGGATGCTAATGACACTGAGCTGTGATTCTGGCTTCCAGAGCTTTCCCACACTGAACAATAGACATGTGCCTGTTCAGATGCTAATGACTGCTTGATCCTATATACAAATTCCCCTGGGAGGCTGTTGAATGCTTGTCATCTAAAACCAGATAAACCCCCAATTGACCACAAGTTGATGTATGTGATGTATATGAATGTGCATATACAGAGACATTTAAACACGGTTGTGGATCTTGATGTGACACTAATGGAACTGACGTTAAGTTATTTTTAACTTTGAATCTTTACATGGTTTTAAAATGATATAATAAAAAAAAGTACTGAGCTTTGTCAAATTTTGTGACCAATTTAACTTTGTTAAGTGTGTAATGCTAAATAATTTGTACAAGTAGTGGGGAAGTCGTGGCCTAATAGTTAGAGAGTTGGACTCGTAATCCAAAGGTTGTGAATACAAATTGTGTCAAAGCAACTGCACAGTAACAAAATTGGAAAATAGTGTATCACTAATGTAAAATGACAAGATTTAACGCCCATTTTTAGGTTAAAGGCATTTTCCCCGATGGCTGTCTAGGTGACGAGGTCCTCACTGGAGATCTGTCTCTGGGACTCATCTAGGTGTCCTAGACTCCGCTGACGTTCAGAGCTGTAGAGGACGTCTCTAGGTGATGATCCATCATCTGATCTGGATTCGGACTGGATCTGGTGACTGCAGTGATCATCTGATCTGTATAAGGACTGGATCTGGTGACTGCAGTGATCATCTGATCTGGATACGGACTGGATCTGTTGAATGCAGTGATCATCTGATCTGGATACGGACTGGATCTGGTGACTGCAGTGATCATCTGATCTGGATACGGACTGGATCTGGTGACTGCAGTGATCATCTGATCTGGATACGGACTGGATCTGGTGAATGCAGTGATCATCTGATCTGGATACGGACTGGATCTGGTGATTGCAGTGATCATCTGATCTGGATACGGACTGGATCTGGTGAATGCAGTGATCATCTGATCTGGATCTGGTGAATGCAGTGATCATCTGATCTGGATACGGACTGGATCTGGTGATTGCAGTGATCATCTGATCTGGATCTGGTGAATGCAGTGATCATCTGATCTGGATACGGACTGGATCTGGTGATTGCAGTGATCATCTGATCTGGATACGGACTGGATCTGGTGACTGCAGTGATCATCTGATCTGGATACGGACTGGATCTGGTGATTGCAGTGATCATCTGATCTGGATCTGGTGAATGCAGTGATCATCTGATCTGGATACGGACTGGATCTGGTGATTGCAGTGATCATCTGATCTGGATCTGGTGAATGCAGTGATCATCTGATCTGGATACGGACTGGATCTGGTGATTGCAGTGATCATCTGATCTGGATACGGACTGGATCTGGTGACTGCAGTGATCATCTGATCTGGATCTGGTGAATGCAGTGATCATCTGATCTGGATACGGACTGGATCTGGTGATTGCAGTGATCATCTGATCTGGATACGGACTGGATCTGGTGACTGCAGTGATCATCTGATCTGGATACTGACTGGATCTGGTGACTGCAGTGATCATCTGATCTGGATACTGTCTGGATCTGGTGACTGCGGTGATCATCTGATCTGGATACTGTCTGGATCTGGTGACTGCGGTGATCATCTGATCTGGATACGGACTGGATCTGGTGAATGCGGTGATCATCTGATCTGGATACTGACTGGATCTGGTGACTGCAGTGATCATCTGATCTGGATACTGTCTGGATCTGGTGACTGCAGTGATCATCTGATCTGGATACGGACTGGATCTGGTGACTGCAGTGATCATCTGATCTGGATACGGACTGGATCTGGTGACTGCAGTGGTCGTCTGATCTGGATACGGACTGGATCTGTTGACTGTAGTGATCATCTGATCTGGATACGGACTGGATCTGGTGACTGCAGTGATCATCTGATCTGGATACGGACTGGATCTGTTGAATGCAGTGATCATCTGATCTGGATACTGACTGGATCTGGTGACTGCAGTGATCATCTGATCTGGATACGGACTGGATCTGGTGACTGCAGTGATCATCTGATCTGGATACGGACTGGATCTGGTGACTGCAGTGATCATCTGGGCTGGATAAGGACCGGATCTGGTGACTGCAGTGATCATCTGATCTGGATCTGGTGACTGCAGTGATCATCTGATCTGGATAAGGACCGGATCTGGTGACTGCAGTGATCATCTGATCTGGATGCTGACTGGATCTGGTGACTGCAGTGATCGTCTGATCTGGATGCTGACTGGATCTGGTGACTGCAGTGATCATCTGATCTGGATAAGGACCGGATCTGGTGACTGCAGTGATCATCTGATCTGGATACGGACTGGATCTGGTGACTGCAGTGATCATCTGATCTGGATCTGGTGACTGCAGTGATCATCTGATCTGGATAAGGACTGGATCTGTTGACTGCAGTGATCATCTGATCTGGATAAGGACCGGATCTGGTGACTGCAGTGATCATCTGATCTGGATACGGACTGGATCTGGTGACTGCAGTGATCATCTGATCTGGATCTGGTGACTGCAGTGATCATCTGATCTGGATACGGACTGGATCTGGTGACTGCAGTGATCATCTGGGCTGGATGCTGACTGGATCTGGTGAATGCAGGGATCATCTGATCTGGATCTGGTGACTGCAGTGATCATCTGATCTGGATCTGGTGACTGCAGTGATCATCTGATCTGGATAAGGACTGGATCTGTTGACTGCAGTGATCATCTGATCTGGATACGGACTGGATCTGGTGACTGCAGTGATCATCTGATCTGGATACGGACTGGATCTAGTGAATGCAGTGATCATCTGATCTGGATACGGACTGGATCTGGTGACTGCAGTGATCATCTAATCTGGATACGGACTGGATCTAGTGAATGCAGTGATCATCTGATCTGGATACGGACTGGATCTGGTGACTGCAGTGATCATCTGGGCTGGATGCTGACTGGATCTGGTGAATGCAGTGATCATCTGATCTGGATCTGGGGACTGCAGTGATCATCTGATCTGGATAAGGACCGGATCTGGTGACTGCAGTGATCATCTGGGTTGGATAAGGACCGGATCGGGTGGCTATCGTGACCTCGGAATAAGAAAGAAAAAGACTAATATTAGCGTAGATGTCAATCTTCTTACGATGTAACAAGTACATTGTGTTTTATGGGAAGTGGTTCCGGTTGACCTAATTACTGCAGCCTAACAATCCTTTAACGGTTTTGAATATTAGAAGCGCATTAGTGTGATAAGTGTACGCCAGGTTAAAGAAATGGGTCTTTAATCTAGATTTAAACTGACAGAGTGTGTCTGCCTTATAAACAGTGTTAGGTAGATTGTTCCAGAGTTTGGGCGCTAAATAGAAAAAGGATCTGGCTCCGGCAGTTGATTTTGATATTCTAGGTATTACCAAATGGCCAGAGTTTTGAGATTGTAGCGGACGTGGAGGACTATAATGCGGTAAGAGCTCACTCAAGCACAGAGGAGCTAAGCCATTCAGGGCTTTATGAGTAATTAACAAGTTTTTAAAATCTATACGATGTTTAATAGGGAGCGAGTGCAGTGTTGACAGAACCGGGCTAATGTGGTCATACCTCCTGGTTCTAGTAAGAACTCTAGCTGCTGCATTTTGAACAATCTGTAGTTTGTTTATTAAGCATGCAGAACATCCACCCAATAAAGGCCAATAATCTAACTTTGAGGTCATAAACGCATGAATTAACATTTCTGCATTTGACATTGAGAACATTAAGAACATTGAGGCATTGTAGAATATAAAAGAAACCACATAATCGAATTGAGCTTAGTTTATTTTTTCTTTCTGTATAGAAAATATTTCTCATACACATGACTTTCACTGTTGAACGCATTTGTTTTAAATACAAGCTGCTTCATTAAACTGAAGCTCTGAGCAGAGAGAGAAACGCCCTCATCACAAATGTCAATAAATGTGCATAACACAATAATAATGTAAATACAGTTAACATATACAGCTGTATATAGAGTGTGCATTAAACAATGCATTAGAGAGTTTTACATCAACCTCCACAGGGATTTCAGATTCTTTTCACAATTAGAACAATTTAATTAAAATATCTTCTTAGAAGACAGTGGCATACTGATACAGGTATAATTTCTCAAAACAGCAAATATGATCAATACATTATTTTTGTCATTTGAAAAAACAAAGAACAGTGTTTCAACATGAAAAACAATAGAGCTGCTTTGACTTTACATTCAAATATTGCATCACCTCAAAGGTGAAAATTATACCCAAATGATATGAAAAATGCAGTTTATTGCAGTTGTAGACTAATAAGTCTAAAGACTTGCAGAAAAATGCCATTATGGCATTTTCAATGCAAGTTATATTTCAAACTAAATATAGTTAAAGGACGTTCTCTCAAAAACAGAAAAGATAAGTCTTCATAGAAGATTGAATCTGAGTATTTCCTTCACAGCTCATGCAGGTGTATCTTAAAGTCAGTGTTGTCTAATATAGACATCAGTAAATGTCATAGAAGATTGAATCATCAGAGCACTTAGCAGCATAATATCTATTCCAAACTGGAACTCAGCAAACACTTTTTTTCTTTCTCAAAAAGAGAAACTGAACGCGTAAGAGTCTAATGTAGAAATTCAGCATGTGCTGCTGGTTGCTGTAAGTCTCTCTCAAGGCCTCCAGATGGAGCTGTTGTTGTCATTCATCTCTTTTCTGAAGGTGTTCTGGTCCGGCGGGACACTTTCCCTCCTGTTCTGATCACATGATGTCTGCAGCTTCTGGAAGTACTTCAGCAGTCTTCTCCGGCTCTCTGTCTTCATCTCATCTTTAGACACACCTGGAGAAGCCCTGACTGACAGCATGTGAACTGGAACTGTGGTGTTGCAGGAAGTTGAGCGTCATCTCCAGGATATCTGCTTTCTCCAGCTTGAAATCAGGCTGCTGCTTGAGGAACTCTGGAGCCAGAAGACACTTGAGCTTGAGTTGACACAATCTCTGGGCAAGTTCTCCACCCTTGACTTTCTCAGCTGCAAATGAAGACAGAAAAGCTTTAGGAACGAGTGCTTCAAATAATCCAGTGATTTAGAAAAGCAGTGAGAGCTGCTGCAGTAATGCTGCTGTAAGTAGGAGGTGAATGTACCTTGTTGTTGAGACGGAGATGCTCCTTTGAGATGGTTGTAGGTGTCATGTCTGGATCTCTGTGCTGTAGATCTCTCTGTTCAGACTGAGTCTGATTTGCACTGGCTGCAGCTCCTCTATTTATACTCCAAAATCTCCATATGAATGTGTGAGGCTTGAGCTTGTTGGAGTTTCTCACAGTTTGGAGCCAATGGAAGAGCTCAAACAGACAATGAGGGATGTGGGCCGCCACATGTTCAATGATCCTCCATCAGGGGCTCAAAGGAGCAGGTGGAGGGGGATTCTGGGAAAGTGCTGAGAGCTCATGTTCACATCAGTGTCACTGAAGCAGCACACGCTCATCTTTACTAGAAACACGTGGAGTCAGTGAGCATGTGTTCATTATTGTGCACTGAAGCATCTCATGACATCAGTCATGGCATTCTTACACTTTATGATCTGAATTACTCTGTACTTTAAACAAAGCAGTGTTTTAGTTTGCATTCCATAGTTTAATATTAAACCAAAATATTACAATATTTATTTTATGTAAAACTGATTAAAATAACCATTTAGGTCACGTCGAATCATACTTTATTCATAGAGTGCATTTAAAAACAACAGAAGTTGAACCAAATTGTGGTATAATTTTAGTACAAAGTTTAAACTTAAAAACAGAAAGGGAAGAAAAAGAATGGTTTCACTTTATTTTGATTGTCCCTGAACACATTTCGTTGTCTATAAGTATTTGTAGATTGGTAAGGGTTAGGGTTAGAATAAGTTGACGTACTTACAATGTTACATATAGTCAGTAGATTGTCTGTTGGGAGACCATCACAATAAGAGTTAGCAGACTGTCTACTCTTCTAATGAGAGTTAGTTGACACTGGTACAACATTACTTATAGACAACAGAATCGTCAAAAGGGACTATCAAAACAAAGTGTTTCCAAAAGAATAATGTAATCATGAAAACAAAATACCGAATAACAAAGTTAAGGTTAATCTATAAAAATAAAACTGTTCAAATGTATTCTTATTTTGGGTAAACGAGTTGTTACAGTATTATTGGATACATGGATTTTTTCTGAGGATTTGCATGAAGATCAATGTTTCTACAAGTGTTCTTAAAGAAGTGCAGATATTTAGTGTCATAATTTCTGATAATAAGCATTATCATTGCTGCTGTGATATCTCTCTCACACACTCACACACACACACACACACACACACACACACACACGCGATGGAGTCCAGATGAAGCAGATGTGTGTGTGTTTGTGCTGGTCAGTGTGAGTGTGTTTGTGCTGGTCAGTGTGTGTGTTTGTGCTGGAGTGTGTGTGTGTGTGTGTGTGTGTTTGTGCTGGTCGGTGTGTGTGTGTGTGTTTGTGCTGGTCAGTGTGTGTGTGTTTGTGCTGGTCAGTGTGAGTGTGTTTGTGCTGGTCAGTGTGAGTGTGTTTGTGCTGGTCAGTGTGTGTGTTTGTGCTGGAGTGTGTGTGTGTGTGTTTGTGCTGGTCGGTGTGTTTGTGCCGGTCAGTGTGAGTGTGTTTGTGCCGGTCAGTGTGAGTGTGTTTGTGCTGGTCAGTGTGTGTGTGTTTGTGCTGGTCAGTGTGTGTGTGTGTGTTTGTGCTGGTCGGTGTGTGTGTGTTTGTGCTGGTCGGTGTGTGTGTGTTTGTGCTGGTCAGTGCGTGTGTTTGTGCTGGTCAGTGTGTGTGTTTGTGCTGGTCAGTGGTGTGTTTGTGCTGGTCAGTGTGTGTTTGTGCTGGTCAGTGTGTGTGTGTGTTTGTGCTGGTCAGTGTGTGTGTTTGTGCTGGTCAGTGTGTGTGTTTGTGCTGGAGTGTGTGTGTGTGTTTGTGCTGGTCGGTGTGTTTGTGCTGGTCGGTGTGTTTGTGCTGGTCAGTGTGTGTGTTTGTGCTGGTCAGTGTGTGTGTTTGTGCTGGTCAGTGTGTGTGTGTTTGTGCTGGTCAGTGTGTGTTTGTGCTGAGTGTGTGTGTGTGTGTGTGTGTGTGTTTGTGCTGGTCAGTGTGTGTGTGTTTGTGCTGGTCAGTGTGTGTGTGTGTTTGTGCTGGTCAGTGTGTGTGTGTTTGTGCTGGTCAGTGTGTGTGTGTGTGTTTGTGCTGGTCGGTGTGTTTGTGCTGGTCAGTGTGTGTATGCTGGTCAGTGTGTGTGTGTTTGTGCTGGTCAGTGTGTGTGTGTTTGTGCTGGTCAGTGTGTGTGTGTTTGTGCTGGTCAGTGTGAGTGTGTGTGTGTGTGTTTGTTCTGGTCAGTGTGAGTAGATCTCATGTGAGGTTCCCACACTGACTCTCTGTGTTCACATCAATGGAGCACAAAAGCATCCAGAGTCCTGAATGAAGCATTAGTGATGCTGAAGACTGTGTTCAACCTGACGTCACCAACCATCTGGAGGAAAACGTCCTGATGCAGAGCGCCTGATGCAAAAGCTTAGTCATTTCAAACGTTTATGATGCATTCAGGAAAATAAACCGTGCTAGTGCTGGAATTCTGTTCATCATCAGTGACATCATCAAACCAGCTCGTCAAGATCATGTATGTAAATATCCAGAAGTGTGTGTTTGTCAAATCTTGAGCTTGTGTTGGGTTTAAGATGCTAATGATACTAGAACTGTGACTCTGTTCTCCAGAGTTTCCCACACACACAACAATAGAAGTGTGTCTATTCACATGATAATTAGATGGACAAATTAAAACCTCAGGGATTTAAAGTAGTTTTAATGTACATGTGTTTCCCACGGCATTCAAAATTACTTAATGTTTCTCTGCAAAAACAATTTTGTTTTACTAATGTTTGTAATCCTTGTCAATGATCAATAATAAATAAACACTTACCTAATAGCTGCGCGTTTTATGCTGAAATATTTTATTCTGGTTCTTAATTCAGTAACTTAGAGATTTGACCACATTCAGTACATAAACCAAATATTATTTTCTTTAATGTATTCTTGAATTCTCATTTTTATCTTTGAATGAACTTGTGATTTATTTAATCATTTATTATAATCTTCTTTAATGTATTAATCTTTATTTGTTTTGATTAACATTTTTATTCTGAATTTGCATTTATAAAATAAATTGTTACTATTTTAATTTGCCTCAGAAATAGTTTTCATTTAAAAAAACAAATGATGTGATTTTAAAGTTCTGTCATGCTTGATATTGCGCTTGGATTTATTTTAAATCTTGGACTTATATTTGGAACTCTCTTCGTTTATTATTATTATTATTATTATGTTATTAATTTAAGTTTTTTTTTTATATATATAAATAAAGCAAAAGAGTCAGTCTTTGTGAACTGTTTAGCCCTGTGAGAACCGACACACTTCTATTGTGTGAGTGATTTAATGTGATGAATACAGAAGTGTGGGAAGCCGTGTGTCTCTGTGGCTCCACCAGCTCCAGGAGAGTGTGACAGCAGTCAGTTTAAAGATCTCTGAGAACGCAGCTGTGTGTTTCATTGAACATGTGGCGGTCCACATCCCTCATTGTCTGTGTGAGCTCTTCCATTGGCTCCAAACTGTGAGAAACTCCAACAAGCTCAAGCCTCACACATTCATATGGAGATTTGGGAGTATAAATAGAGGAGCTGCAGCCAGTGCAAATCAGACTCAGTCTGAACAGAGAGATCTACAGCACAGAGATCCAGACATGACACCTACAACCATCTCAAAGGAGCATCTCCGTCTCAACAACAAGGTACATTCACCTCCTACTTACAGCAGCATTACTGCAGCAGCTCTCACTGCTTTTCTAAATCACTGGATTATTTGAAGCATACTTTCCTAATGCTTTTCTGTCTTCATTTGCAGCTGAGAAAGTCAAGTGTGGAGAACTTGCCCAGAGATTGTGTCAACTCAAGCTCAAGTGTCTTCTGGCTCCAGAGTTCCTCAAGCAGCAGCCTGATTTCAAGCTGAAGAAAGCAGATATCCTGGAGATGACGCTCAACTTCCTGCAACACCACAGTTCCAGTTCACATGCTGTCAGTCAGGGCTTCTCCTGGTGTGTCTAAAGATGAGATGAAGACAGAGAGCCGGAGAAGACTGCTGAAGTACTTCCAGAAGCTGCAGATATCATGTGATCAGAACAGGAGGGAAAGTGTCCTGCCGGACCAGAACACCTTCAGAAAAGAGATGAATGACAACAACAGCTCCATCTGGACGCCTTGAGAGAGCCTTAAAGACGTCTGCACTAGACTCAGTGGGCTATTATGCTTTTAGTTTCTCTTTTTGAGGAAAAGGTGTTTCATGATATTATACTGCTAAGTGCTCTGATGATTCAATCTTCTATGAAGAGTTCCAGATGGGAACATTTACTGATGTCTATATTAGACAACACTGACTTTGAGATACATCTGCATGTGATGTGAAAGAAACACTGTCTTTATTTTAAAGGTCATTTATTATCTGATAACTGCTCGGATACTAAAACTTTGCTCTAAATGCTGAAAAATAGTGTTTTTTTTTCTTAATGTGATGGCAAGAATCTTGCTCCATTATTAGTTCAGTACTGTTTACATAAAATGGCTCAAAATGGGCTCAAATTTGATTTTATCTGAGATGATAATCATTCAACTATATTTGATGTTTTTCCCTTTGGTCTATAATAGATCACATTCAGATTTATCCTATTTTTAGGGTTTGTAAACATGAGTTTGTTCTCTGAATCTTTTTTCTCGTACTGTATACATCTGTCATTGTTCCTTCTGTGAAGGTTTATATTCTCATGATAATCTTATCATTTCTCTGTGATATAATGTGATCATTTGTGTCCTTCTGTGAGGGTAACAAGTTTAAAAACATTAAAGCAGTTCAGTGAATATATTTCTGCTGCGAAATAAAGCAATCAACCGAACGTCTGACATCTTCTGCGATTATTGTCATTTTATCTGTTATCCTCATCCTACTTAGTTTTTCTGTGTTTTTCCCACAAAAGTTCCCCCAAAAATACACTGGACACACAATGATTACAATCATTTCTCACACAACAATTCACTCTCAGACTCAATTTCTCTATAAAGAGAAAGCTAACTGAAGGTTTTAAAGGCTCTCGTCAGTCTGTAGCACAGATCTTGACTAATTAATTAGTTCATTAGTGGGCTGTACATTGCAAACAGCACCAGAAGAGGGAGACAGAGACAGGTCCTTTATTACACTGTGGTAAAAGTTTAGTGAGTTTCGTTTTTTTTGTGTTTGTATTGATTACAGTTTGTATAACCACACCATGGTTAAACTATGTAATTATAGTATTCATGGTTCTATTTATTTGTACTAAAACCATGGTTAATTTTTATAAGGGGTAAACAGTTTGTCCTTAGCGTGCTATTATTAGTCATGCCAGTGAATAACTGATTATTAGTTACAGATAAAACAAAGAAAAACAAACGACTGAGAATTTATGTTGTAACTAGACAACAGAGGTGACAATAACAAGTACATTTACTTGTGTACAGCACTTAAAGGATTAGTTCACTTTCAAATTAAAATGTCCTTATAATTTACATCCAAGATGTTTATGTACTTCTTTCTTCAGTCGAAAAGAAGGTTTTTGATGAAAACACTCCAGGATTTGAGCTGTTAGCTCCAATGGACTCCAAACGGTTGAAGGTCAGAATGACAGTTTCAGTGCAGCTTCAAAGGGTTATAAACGATACCAGACGATGAATAAGGGTCTTATCTAGTGAAACAATAGGTAATTTAAAAGATAAAATAAATGTATATGCTTTATAAACACAAATGCTCGCCTGTTCTGTGATGCGTGTCCCAGACTTCACGTAATAATGACGTTGGTCTCCATCTCATCTTCTCCTCCAAGTTAAAAAACCGTCCGACATCGTTGTTTTACCTTGGAAACTCATTGAGTTGTAACTCCCTTTTTTGTAAACCTTGACTTAGTATTTGCACGTTCAATTTGTAAACACAATGACTCTGTACTTCCGCCTACTTTAAGCCTGGCCTTATCGCTAGATAAGACCCTTATTCATCGTCTGGTATCGTTTATATAGCTGTTTGAAGCTGCACTGAAACTGTCATTCTGACCTTCAACCATTGAAGTACACTATATGATACAAATCCTGGAATGTTTTCATCAAAAACCTTCATTTCTTTTCGACTGAAGAAAGAAATACATAAACATCTTGGATGACATGGGGGTGAGTAAATCATAAGGACATTTTTATTTGAAAGTGAACTAATCCTTTAAGTACACTTTTTGAGTATTTGTACTTTACTTGAGTTTAATTTTTTAAAGAAACGTATGACTTCACTATACATTTGAAAGTCAAATATCATACGTTTCACTCCACTGCATTTATATCAAAGTCCTTGAAATAGAAAGCCATTACAATGTAGCAGCTTTGAAAGTTAGTGGGTGGTTGTTTTTCTCAAAAAAACTGACCTTTTTCTTTTTTAGACAGCATATCAGTTTCCCTCCATGAACTCGAGCTGCGTCGAACGCTAGGGGAACGCCTTCAGTGATACCATGCTCTGAATCACGTGTAATCAGCAGAGGTGGAAAGTAACGAATTACATTTACTCGCGTTACTGTAATTGAGTAGCTTTTTTATGTACTTCTACTTTTTAAAGTAATTTTTTTAATCTGTAATTTTACTTTTACTTAAGTATATTTAGTTTGAAGTTTTGTACTTCGCTACATTTTAAAACACATTAATTACTGAGTAAAAAATAAATATTACAATTTTTTTTTAATTGCTCCCTGGAAACTACTGCAGCAAATAATGGGCAGAAGAACAAACTGGCGCTAAAATCACAAGAAAGATGCAGACGGACGAGACAGGCGTTATTGGTGCAGACCCAACTGAAAACCAAACCTCGTTATATTCTGCTGAAGTTAAACTCGAAGGAAATGAAGTGAACCCCTGGCCATATATTCATGCTCTATTATGCAGTGTACGCTGTGTTTGCCTTGGGAGACCGAACTAGCAGCTTATAAATATATCGACATCGCCCTTCACAAGCATGTAGAGGTAACGTAAATACTTGCATCATTGCATTGGTGGTTAAAATTAAGCTTTGACAGTTTAGCAAAAGGTTTTGTACAAATTAGCCAATAAGACAGTGGTGCAGGGTGTGCAATATCATCTGCGATAATATCGTAATTATTGTTTTAACGATGTGTGATTTGACTAGTGATCGATCGATATAGATTTTTTATAACCGATACCGATACCAATTATTTGTATGTTTATGTACCCGATAACCGATATGCAGAACCGATATTTATTTACTGTTATAAAGTAAGTGAAGTAAGTCCATTCTTCACTTTGGTTTTTCCTTCTTTCAGTCGTCTTAACAACAACAACAACTGTTGAAAATTAACATTCTTTCATGTAAAATTTTATCTTCAAATTACAACAATAAAAACATTTTATTTATAAAAAGCATCATCAGCAACACTGATATTAACAATAAGCAAAAGAATGTCTAATGTTTTCAAATGGAGAAAATAAAGGACAGAATTCATATAAACTTCATTTTAAACATTTAAAACATTAAACATTCATTTACAGTTTTAGGTTTAAACGCTGTTTAATAGACTAAAGAGTGAAGAATAATTCACTGGATAATATTCTCTGGAATATTGAAATAAGCTATAACAAACAAAACATTGTATTTTATTGCATTTCTTAACTGTATGTTTTATCAGAATTATTAAAATGTTTTTGTCTAAATTATGAAAACTGCTGACAGCGCGGTTTATCTATTTACACAGAAACTATACTCAAACTGCGATCGCTCGCGGAGATAATAAATAATTAATTTAGATAGAGATGTATTTATTTAGATGTTTATAGTAAATGTTAATATAGTTTATCGTGTTTCAAACAAGTTAATCTTGTATAAAGTTACATGCGGTGGCCGTGCCAAGTGAACAGTGCCCACTGCTCCAGGTGTGTGTGGGGTGTGTGTGCTCTTGGATGGGTCAAATACAGAGAACACATTTCACTGCTGGTTATACTCTGTATAATTATGTATGTGACAAATAAAAAAAAAAATTTTTTTTTACCCGATTATGGTAAAATGCTTAAATATCGGGAAAAATATCGGTAAACCGATATATCGTTCGATCTCCAGATTTGACATTATCAGTATTTTGCCGAAAACCAAACAAAATACTCCTACAGAGTGCCAGATGAAGATGAAACTCCTTGCTAGGCCAAAAGACCTCATGACGAAGGTGGTCAACCATGTATTGGATGCACCATAACTAAAAAAGATGGAGCGCTTCACGGATTTGCGTGAAGCGCAAGTCTAGTCGATTAGACTAGTCCGTGCGCGAGCATTTAGAGTCCGTTCTTTCACTGCGTGATTCAGTCTGTTAAAATACATTTAGAATTATCACAAAATTCAAGATATAGGGGCAGAAAATATATATATTTATATCATTTTATATAGTAAATCAACATCACACGAAGAGTGCCGTTTTTTCTCCACAAATCAGCATGATGACATATGCCTGTAGATTTTTTTTTCAAATAACAAGAAGTTAATTAAGAGACTTGCGTTTTAGACACCTTTTATTGCTCTATCTCGACAACAAACATAATTCCAAACACAGCCACCATACACAGTTTTTCATCTCTGAGCAACATGACGGTGTCTCGTTCCTGAATGAATCAACCATTTAAATGATTCGGTTCAATCTCAATGACTCTCTTAACAGTGACTTGCTGACACCTACTGGCTGTTTTAATTTCACATTCAAAGAATCTATTGATTTATTTTTATTTTTTTAAATAATTTCAAACGAGTATTCAACATTTTATGTCTTATTTATCATTTCTGCATTTGTAACTGCAGGCTAAATGCATTCATGTCAGTGTGTAAATACATATATTCCACTTCAGATGAAGCTTCTGTGTTTCCTCTGCATTGCAAATATTTAGTTGATACTGATTTAATTTGCCTGGTAACAGCCCACGTGTTATTATTTTAAATAACTGATTCCTTTAATTAAAAGCAACTAGTTTGAGATTTATAGGCCTATCCCAGGTGTGTCAAACTCCTAAACGAGTTTAGTTCTAACCCTGCTCCAACACACATACCATGTAGTTTTCAAATAAGTCTAAATGATTAGTTTAGCTGGATCCGATGTGTTTAATTAAGGTTATATCTACACTGTGGTATGGCTGTGGCCCCCCAGGATCTGATTTTGACACCCTTGGCGTGTTCCATTTTGTCGTCCCTTCCACTGTTAAAAGTAATTTTTACTCCGAGTAAATTTTAAATAAGCTACTTTTTAATTTTACTTGAGCAGATTTTTAGACAGGTACGTTTACTTGTACTTAAGTAAAATGTAATTAATGTAATGATACTCAGTGGCGACTGGTGCAAAAAAATTTTTGGGGGGTGCAAACAAACTGAAAGTACGGGCGATCTGGTCCAAGCTCCTTGATCCTTTTTCTTTCTTCATCCGAACGCCTTGTAAACGGGTATTTGTGTAAAGATAAAGCCGAATTTTCTTTCATCTGGAGATATTGCGCTTGCTTCCGCATTAATTAGTACCTATCTGTCAACTGAGGTGCTGCTGCTGAGTGGAACGAGAGTCGTTGAGAACGGTCCAATCACATGAGGCCAAACATAGAAAAACAATATTGATTCGCTCTAACAACAAAAGTGGGAGGAGCCTGCGCCCCAAGGACAATTTGAAACAAGCCAATTAGAGCTTAGCCTCAAATCACATGCTTTTGAAAAGTTTGTGTACCTACATACACACTCATTAGTCCGGCGCCCCGCACACAAATATGAAAGAAATATAGTTCAGATTTTTAGATTTTCAATAAATTATAAAAACTAACAGTGGAATACTATGACTAAATGATTTTATTTAGTTAATATTTGCGATATATTTTTAACTTATTGTTAACATGTTAAAGGGGGGCTAACGTAAAGGGGGCGGCGCCCCAGCGCGCCCTATTGACCAGCCGCCACTGATGATATTTTTACTTGAGTAGAATATTTTCGTTCTCTTTCCACCTCTGGTAATCAGTAATCAGTACAAACGATGGGCAAGACGTCATGGGCGGGTGACGTAATCACCAGGAGGTTTTAAAAGCACGTGGGGTGCCGCCACCGGCGTTAGCTTTTTGTCATTCAGCAAAGCTGTGTCTGTGTGTGTGTGTGTGTGTGTGTGTGTGTGTGTGTGTGTGTGTGTGTGTGTGTGTGTGTGTGTGTGTGTGTGTGTGTGTGTGTGTGTGTGTGTGTGTGTGTGTGTGTGTGTGTGTGTGTGTGTGTGAGAGACGATCTGTGTTCTGTGAGTCTTATTTGCTGTTGTTTGTCATGTTACAAGTCTCGCAACATAGAAAGCTCCCGTATGTCTAAACCAAGACAAAGGAACATAAGGGCGAAAGCAGATCACGTTACAGCTTGTGTGTTCCTCCCTGCTCACACTGCATCAAACGAGCGGGATACACACAGTTTGTGCGTGGTCTGATGAAGCATGCAGAGTCGGCTCTCGAAGAATTAAATGATGTACAAGTCACTCAGGAATAAAAATCTGCATTTCTGTAGTCCATACTTATGAATGGTGCAATGCATTTACATTTAGTCATTTAGCAGACGCTTTTATCCAAAGCGACTTACAATTGGGGAATACATAAAGCGATTAATCTGGAGGCAAACAGACAGAGGAAGTGCCCCTAACAACAAGTCTCAGGCATTGTTCAAATAAATACAAGCTAGCAAGGGAAGGCGAGAAAGATGAAGATATAGAAAAATATTTTTTTTATGATGTAATTCTATATGCATATTTTAACTACTCCTTAGCAAATTTGGTTTGCATGCATGAGAACACTGCAAAATCCTGGATCGAAGGCTTCTGAGTAGATGCCACGTTGCTCGCCTCGTCTGCCCTTCCCAGCATTACCTGGTAGATACACCAGAAGCACATTTCTATCTGTACTTCTGCCGTTAAAGTAATAGCTGACCCACAAATTAAAATTGTTTCTTTTATTTCTCTAATGCCATCCTAGATATATATGACTTTATTTCTCATGTTTAAACACATACAAATGTTTCAAGAACAATTCCTCCGCTCTGTACGTCCATGCACTGCCAGTGAAGTGTGACCTGAACGTTTAAGCCACAGAGATGGGATGAGGCCATGTAAACGAAAAATAAGTATTCCTTTTAAATGCCAGAACTAGATTAAAAGCTAGAGTTTATTTACCAAAAGTTTACACAAAACGTACCAGGTGTGCAGCTTTTGTAACATGACACTCCAAACAAGTGGAGATGGAGAACATTCTCAGAAGTCTTGATTGTACTCCGTCAAATAAATAATGTGTTTTTCCACCGCAATTATGAAACTCTTTAAATTAAAAGCAATGTGGTCAGTTATGTGGGATTGTCTACAGAAAAATCTCACCATAATTTCATTTAGGACGGACTCTGATCATCCTCCTGGTTGCAATTTTTGGGACAAGCGCTCTATAATTACAGGGGGGGGGGGGGGGATTTGGGAATAAATACGTATATGAGCATAGAACAAAGACAAGTCAATAACTGTTTCTTAAGGAAATACCAGTGCTTGCAAGGCAGTATATATGACAGGCTGGGCTGCATTAATGGATAAAGAGAAACTAATAGGAATTTGACAACAGTGCTGGCTTGAAAACCAGTAATTAATTGAACCGTTAGGTTTAAACGTTTGAATGAACAGAACAAAGAAAAATGTCTGGCCAAAACAGAACTACCATACCTTTTTTTTTTTGGTTCATTTTAGGTCAGATAAAAATGTATAGGCAAATATTGTAATCTAATACAATACAATGGATGTTGCACATATCTTCATATAACATATCCAATTCGGATTAGAAAAAATAAAACAAGTCATGTATAGTTATATATTCAAATACAGTATGTAAAAAAAATAATAATAATAAAAAATAAAAAATTAAGATACAGTTGTCTCCTTTAAATATTCCAGAAATGGGCTCCAGACTTTCAAAAACAGTTTTGGCTTTTGTTTTATTGCAAACTGAATCTTCTCCATCCTGAGAGCATGTAAAAAATCAAAAACCCATTGGCTATAAGGAGGAGGAGCTGCTGACTTCCAATTCATAAGAATAAGTCGCCTAGCCAGTAGAGTTGCAAAGGCTACACTGTCAGCCTGTAATGTGTTTAAGTTGATAGATTCGGGAAGAATGCCAAACAACGCTGTCAAGGGGTTGGGTCTAATGGTAAAGAAAAAATAACAGAAAAGCATCTGAAGATTTTCCTCCAGAAATCAGACAGTTTTGGACAGGACCAGAAAGAATGCAATAACGTGGCTGGTTCAGTTGCCGCAGCGAAGGCAGGTTGGGTCAAAATCAGGGAATATTTTGTTTAGTTTAGTTCTAGACCAATGGACTCTGTGCACTACCTTAAATTGAATGAACGTGTGTCTAGCATTTATGGATGATGAGTGTACTCGGGCAAGAATTAGATCCCACGTATTTTCCTCAAGCATGAACTACCATACATTTTGATGTCAACATGAAATCCAAATTGCCTTCAGTTCTACTTTTCTTCTTGTGAGCGATGGATTAATGCATATATATAAAAAATTAGTTTCTAACTCGCATCGCAAAAGTAAAAGGAGTTCAACTTCAGTTTCATGTTCACCTTCATCATTACTGCTTAAGGAGTAGGACAACAATAACACAAAAAAGCAGTTTGTTTCTGTTACGACCGCTAGGGGTCAGCCGTAACCGGAAATAGAAAGAGTCTCAATATCAGAGAGATGCTGAGTTCCAAGAGTTTATTAACAAATAAGGGTTCAGCTTCAGGGGTAGACAAGGCCAAAACAACAAACAACAAAACATACTTTCTTAGACTCTATACTTCCTAAATCAAAAAATACAGTTTCAACTTACCTAGCTCCCTAACCCAAAAACAATGTGAAAAGATGTTTCAAATAAAATGGCGTCTATCCCCCTACTACCCTTAATTTACCAAAACTATGTACAAAATATATTACAAAAGATATATACAAGTTAACCGCAAACAATTCACAATCGGAATCCAAAATCGTAGTCAATCAGTTTCTCGTTCCCTCGGGGAAACATGGTTACATACGTCACCGGGGACGTTATTACTCCTGTGGGGGGGTTATGTGAAGTGATTTTCCAGCATTTCTTTTTAATAATGACCAGTTGCAAATGGGATATTTATTTACATCTACTCAATGATAATATGTTAATATTGTGGTATATATTAGACACAATATTGTTCCAATTTTGGAAAATTGTGTGAAGAAAAATATTACCTATAAAGCCACAGAAGAACTGTTGTGCGACTCTTAACAAAACAATAGTTTTTTGACTTGAAGAACAGCCCATTCTCTATATGACATAAATATCTCCATATGACATCTCTACATGATTCTCTATATGACATCCCTCTTGCACATCCCTGTTCATACTACTATTTATTAAGTCCCAGTATACTGTTTTGCACATCTTATTTGTTTTGCACTTTTATTCTATTGCACATGTTACTCTTTATTTCTCTTCTTTTTTTAACCTATATTTATATATATGCTCTTGTGTTTTATTTTTTGCACTCTCCATTGAGCGGACCTGACTTGATTTACATTTCACTTCTGATTATACCCTGTATAATTTAGTATGTGACGTATGTAAAGAAACCTTGACCTTGAAGAACCACGAGAGCAATTAGAGAGCATTTTTAAAATGTTTGTTTTGATGTACAATAAATCTAGCTGTTTTGTTAAAGCAGTGTTGCTCTTGTAAAGTTATACAGCTACAGTTATGTTGTGGTGTTTTAAAGCAGGTTGATTTTTTTTCTTTCTTATCGTCTGCATTTACAGCAAGTTCACTGTCCACTCAGTTCAAATGTGGATGAATGGATACACCGCCAGAGCTGTGTGGATCACTGCCATGCTGCTTTTGTAGGGGCCTTAAATATTAATTTATTTATGTTTGTCAACTTGTTTTATTTCAATAAGCTTTTAACATTCTAAAAGCTTGTATTCCACAAATACTACAAGCTCGGTGTATTCAGTATGTGTAATGTATTTTAATTGCTTTAGAGGCATGATATACTGCATTAGAAAACAGTGCTTTGACATAAAGGAAAAGTACTTTTAGTACTTAAGTACTTTTAAAAAGCAAGTACTTCTGTACTTTTTCAACTTTTACTCAAGTAATGGTGTTGTTTGCTTTTGTCCACTGCTGCTAGACAACACATACAACATGTTGTCTAATATCAACCTGAGGATAGTTAATGCAACAGCAAAATTATCGAGAGCATATAGACACATTATATACACAAGCCCGGTTCGGACGGCAATTATTTCTCATATGGATGTCTGTAAAAATACATTTATATATCACTTCAGTGATAAAACTCATGATTCGGATGGTGATTTATTCAGTGGAGGAGTGAGTTCTGTGATCCTATGAACCCGGACAGTCACATGATTGACAAATACATTTTATTTACAACTTTATTCTTATTATTGTGTAACATATATATTTTAAAATACTTATTATATCAAATGTATTATTATTCCAAGCATATTTTATAATATATAATCCTATTTATTATTTGATTATTTAAATCTCCTGTTTAAAAATAGGAAAATTGACACTCTATAGTTATAATTATATGCGATTTATGTTTATAACTTAAAAATGATATTGCATACCTGCTGCTGCCATAATCAAGACCGTTTTTGAATTTGTGCTTTTCTTCTCTTTCAGCTCCCGGTCGCTGCGGTGGAGCAGTTATGAAGGATTGTTCTTTTGAATACTTTCCAGCATTTCAGAAATACATATGTTTGCAAATTACACCGACGTACATCAATTACCTCACGCCCCTGCTAAAAAAAACAATAGAAGTTTCAGTTATACACTGAATTTTGCATCGATTTCTTCTCGTAAGCTCAGAGATGTGGATTCAGATGGCAATTCAATTGCTACACGACCTTGGTGTTTGTCAGAAACAGTAGATAATTCGGCTGGGGATTTTTATGATCCCCGAGAGAAAAACACAGACATCCTGGATTCAGATGGCATTAAAATCACCAACTACCCCCCTGTAAATGGTGAAAAATCACTTGCGTCCCCCTGAGAAACAATAGTGCTACAGACTGTATAGAAATGTGCTATTGTGAGAACATTTCTATTATTCTATTATTGACTTCTCCTCCTTTAAAGATGCTAAAGTAGCACGTAACATAATTTGACGAGTTATGGAGCAGGAAACCTTCATAACACACAACAAATTAGACACTGGATATAAATTGCTGTAAAAAAACTCCTTTTAATTTTCTCCTTTAACCTTTTGGACCCGTTGCCCATGACATGGCTGGAGATCATTGTTGAACCATAATAATCACAACAGAACTTTTACTCCCATTAAAGGAGTTTTGGTTTAAATCTCTTATTAACAAAAATCAGCAGAACATTTGCTCATGCAAATGCAAACACTTGCAGATTCACTAGCAAACAGTTATTAAAAAAAATATGATAATGCATATAATGCATAGAACAGCATTTGTGATAACACAAATATAAAAATATTATTTAGATGAAGAAATAAATTCAAATGTAAAAATCATTAAGGCATAAAGTTATAAATACAAAGATAAAGGCATTAAATGTGTAGAATTAAAAACATTTTTTTAAGTCTTTATGTTCAGTCTTTCTCAAAATAATCATTTGTGTGATTGTGCGTTTTGTTCTTGATCCTCGTGTGATGTTCATTCTTCAGAGCATAACGCTGCTACATCTTCTGTGTGATCAGGAAAAAGATGCAGGATGTCACGGGAAGATTTGGAGTCGCCGTCATAGGAAAGTAAAACTCTTTTGAGGGCCCTCTCCAGAAGATCTGAGGTGTGGATGCCGTTCTGAAGATACTCTCCAAGAGCACACTTGAGCTTCTCCAAACACATAAGAACACACCTGAAAACAGCACAATCACGTCAGCGGATGGCTTTTAAAATATTGAAACGCATATGCTTTTGTGTGAAGCTCTTTATGCATCTCAGTTTCTGAAGTTCTTCTTACCTTGCGTGTTGCACATGTTGGGTCTTGATGCTGCTCTGGAAAGACATGTCCATGTAGGTCGCCATGACTGATACTGGTTCCTGTTGGGCTGAGTGTTGAAGTTCAAGCTCAGTTTTGACTGAAAGGTTTTCAGTGTGAAATGTTCCTCACAGGAGCTGGTGTCTCATGGATCTTTCATCTTCAGCTTCCTTTTATATTCTCATCTCTCTCCTCTCGGCCAATCAGAGGCCTCCGGATTTTGAAAAATAGGGTGTTGATGAGGGAATTGGTGGGATGTTCTTGTCACGACCATCTGCCAGTAAGTTCACTTATATTCATCTTTATGAATGTGGGGATGCAGGACATTTCAAGTTCCCACAAGATGCTCAAAACATGAAAACGAATGTGAACCCGTGTGTCTCTGTAACTCCAGCAGCTCTAGGAGTGCGTGAGTGCAGTCAATTGTAAATATGTATTGGCTTTCACTGAGCATGTGGCATACAAAATGAAAAGAACAGAATTAATTTTTTTATTTTTAAAAATCTTAAATTTCATGAACAAAGTCAGGTCAACAAATCTTCAGCATCAGAGGCGTGAGAAAGCTTGTAGGGAATCTGTCCTGCATCAGGGCTCATTATCATGTGAATAGACACACTTCTATTGTTGTGTGTGTGGGAAACTCTGGAGAACGGAGTCACAGTTCTAGTGTCATTAGCATCTTAAACCCAACACAAGCTCAAGATTTGACAAACACACACTTCTGGATTCTGGATTGATGATGTCACTGATGATGAACAGAATTACAGCACTAGCACGGTTTATTTTCCTGAATGCATCATAAACGTTTGAAAAGACTAAGCTTTTGAATCAGGCGCTTCAGATAGTTTGTCATCTAAACAAACATGTCTTACAAATGTGACTAAAATCGTATTTGCTGCAAAATACGTTTATTTAAATTTTTTGTGCATATTCTCATTGCATAATAATAATTGTGATCAGAAGGTGATAACTCTCTGACTCCTGCATCAAGTCAGGACATGTCGCTGTGCATCAGGCGCTGTGCATCAGGACGTTTTCCTCCAGATGGTTGATGACGTCAGGTTGAACACAGAGTCTTCAGCGTCACTAATGCTTTTGTGCTCCATTGATGTGAACACAGAGAGTCAGTGTGGGAACCTCACATGAGATCTGCTCACACTGACCAGAACAAACACACACACACTGACCAGCACAAACACACACACACTAACCAGCACAAACACACACACACTGACCTGCACAAACACACACACACACACACACACTGACCAGCACAACACACACACTCACACTGACCAGCACAAACACACACACTGACCAGCACAAACACACACAACACACACACACCAGCACAAACACACACTGACCAGCACACACACACACACACTGACCAGCACAAACAAACACACACTGACCAGCACAAACACACACACTGACCAGCACAAACACACACACACACACACACACTGACCAGCACAAACACACACACACACACACACTGACCAGCAAACAAACACACACTGACCAGCACAAACACACACACACACTGACCAGCACAAACACACACACACACACTGACCAGCACAAACACACACACACACACTGACCAGCACAAACACACACACGACCAGCACAAACACACACACACCGACCAGCACAAACACACACACACCGACCAGCACAAACACACACACCGACCAGCACAAACACCCTCACACTGACCAGCACAAACAAACACACACTGACCAGCACAAACACACACACACTGACCAGCACAAACACACACACACACCACACACACACTGACCACACAAACACACACTGACCAGCACAAACACCCACACACTGACCAGCACAAACAAACACACACTGACCAGCACAAACACACACTCCAGCACAAACACACACACACGACCAGCACAAACACACACACACTGACCAGCACAAACACACACATCTGCTTCATCTGGACTCCATGTGTGAGTGACGTCATGGCAGAAATGATAATGCTGAATATCATAAATTATGAAACTAAATATTTGCACTTCTGTGAAAAGGCTTAAAACATTGACCTTCATGCAAATCCTCATAAATAAATCCATATGTATCAAAATAATACTGTAAGAACTAATTTGCCCAAAATAAGAAAATATTTGAACAATTATTGATTTTATGATTTAACATGACAAACAGTTTTATAGAAAATAAAATATTGTAATATTTTAGTTTAATATTAAACTATGGAATGCAAACTAAAACACTGCTTTGTTTAAAGTACAGAGTAATTCAGATCATAAAGTGTAAGAATGCCATGACTGATGTCATGAGATGCTTCAGTGCACAATAATGAACACATGCTCACTGACTCCACGTGTTTCTAGTAAAGATGAGCGTGTGCTGCTTCAGTGACACTGATGTGAACATGAGCTCTCAGCACTTTCCCAGAATCCCCCTCCACCTGCTCCTTTGAGCCCCTGATGGAGGATCATTGAACATGTGGCGGCCCACATCCCTCATTGTCTGTTTGAGCTCTTCCATTGGCTCCAAACTGTGAGAAACTCCAACAAGCTCAAGCCTCACACATTCATATGGAGATTTGGGAGTATAAATAGAGGAGCTGCAGCCAGTGCAAATCAGACTCAGTCTGAAGACCTTCAGAAAAGAGATGAATGTTAACAACAGCTCCATCTGGAGGCCTTGGGAGAGCCTTACAGCAACCAGCAGCACATGCTGAACATCTACTGTATATTAGACTCAGTGGACTGTTACGCTAAAGTATTTAATGACTTCCAGCTTGGAAGAGATATGTGTACTGCTAAGTGCTCTGATGATTCAGTCTTCTATGAAGGCTTCAGATCAAGTGAAACAGATGGGAACATTTACTTACAGTATCTCACAAAAGTGAGTACACCCCTCACATTTGACGGCAATCAATTAAGTATATCTTTTCAAGTGACAATGCTATAGAAATGAAACTTGGATATAGTTTAGAGTAGTCATTGTGCAACTTGTATAGCATTGAAGATTTACTGTCCTCTGAAAATAACTCAACATATAACCATTATTGTCAAAAAAAGATGGCTACAAAAGTAAGTACACCCTAAGTGATAACAGCTATACATCGTTTAACCATGCAAAGCCACATGTCCTATTCATCATGTTCATGTTTTGTCTGCTTGACAGGACTAAACATGTGTATCTTGTTTTAGAGCAGTTCAAATTTGGTTATTGGAGTATAATTATCTCATACTGACCACTGGATGTTCAACATGGCACCTCATGGCAAACAACTCTCTGAGGATTTGAGTTATAATTGTTGCTCTCCACAAAGATGGCCGAGGCTATAAGAAGTTCAGTAACAGCCTGGAACTGAGTTACAAAAGAAAGGACAGTACATTTGTACTTCTATACAAGCTGCACATTGACTACTCAAACATATATCCAAGTTTCATTTGTGCAGTATTGACCCTGTGATACTAAAGTTTTTGCTGAAATGTGTACTCACTTTTGTGAGATACTGTACATAAGACTTTTACATTAATATTCACATCATAAAAAACGTTATTATTGTAAGAAAGATCATTTAGACATCTCTTATAGACTTAAACGCAAAAATTAAGTATAACTATATGTTATTTCATTGTTGGGAGTACTTGTTTTTTTTTATTAATTTTGTTATTATGCAACAAATAATTTCCATTTTTTATAATTTCCATTAAAATAAAGAATAATTTCATGACAGTCTTATGTACAAGGTTAAAACAGT
>QVTF01006120.1:0-27897 GCA_003573665.1 Oxygymnocypris stewartii | reverse complement strand
AAATGAAAGACAGGTAAACACTTCCCGTGTACTGTGGCCAATTCAGTTCAAATTCCCACTCATGGATTCAAAGAAGCAACTCCTTCACTCCTGAATATTGCTGAACCCTGGTCTCCACATCGACCAAATCCTTCTGTGTTTGTTCACACGCTTCCATAGAACGCTGAAGACATCCAATAATAAATTGACAACAATGAATAATGGCAATCACTGAGCCAAACATCAGGCCTCCATTCTGACGTTCCTTCACCCGGAACATCTCAGCACAGTGAGACACACCCGTCTTAAATAAAGTATGTTTTTCCCCCCAGAAATTGTGTTCCTGAGATCTCCCACACCTTCTCACCTTCCTCACATGGACACCCCGGAGATCGTCTACGACATCCTGGAAGGAAACGTCCAGAACTCATTGGACATCATCAAACGTCTGGATCATGGGATGACCGTGGGTGAGTGTCACTATGGCATGTGGCTAACAATGCCAGCGGACCGCAGACCGAGCCCAGAGGCATCCCTGTCTGGAAATTACTTTGGTTTTCTGACCTAATTTCCCATTACGAAAGATTCTCCTCATCTTTTTTGTACTTTAACAAACCAAATGCATATGTGTCTCTTTGCGGGAGCGCGTTAGCGGGAAGCATGAATCTACACAGAGAGGCTTATTCAATCTAACTCGTTCCGACTGTGATTCCTATCTTGGTCCTGCTGATGATAGGCCTGCAGAGTCGATGGCATCTTTAGCGGCCTTTCATTCGCTATAAGCATGTGGCCTTGTTTCCCACTTTTGTGGCATGACCGACTTTAATGTGTTCTCTGTCTACTCGCTCTGTTTTTCCAGGACACTTTGAAAAGCTCACAAAGAGGTTTTTTGGTGTCCAGACGGTTATTGTTGGTGCGCTTTCACACAAAGGTTATGGGAAGGGTTACAATTCTGAGTTTATAGAAATGTGGGTGAGACTGATGAGAACATACTCTTTTGACATCCCTTGAAGCAATATTACAATTTAATTCATTCATTCATAGATTATATAAGATATAGAGAAAGCGTTCTACAAAATCAGCGGCTATGCACTTTGAAACTAATTAAACTAATTAAAATGAAAAAGTTATTTTAGTCATGTTCACCTATGAATACGAGTTTTGGTGTCTATGGTTTATCTTTCCTATATAACAACTATATAACATACTTTGCCACCACCATAGATAGTATCTTAATTCACAACAGATTTCAATTTATATGTGGTTGATCAATAATTTTTCAAAATCCATAAATCTACTACTTGCAATTACAAAACGTTGGTGCAAACATGAACAGTTATGCATTAGGTTTCATTAACTAACCAGTGTTATTTTAATAGTATTTATTTACTATATTATATTATTGTATTTATCAATATTGTTTTATGCTTATATTTTCAGTTTTACATGACATTTTACAAGTTTTATTATTTTTGTGATTATTATTAGCTTTTTTATGTTTCTGTTTATTTCAACTATTATTTTAATTTCAATTTCAGTTTTAGTACTTCAACAAACTTTTGTTTTTCATCGTTTTTTTCATCTATTATATATACATTATTTTAGCTTTATTTAAATTACTGGGAACTATTTTAAGTTTAATAGTCGTAGTTTAACAATAAAAATGCTTCTACTATATCAAAAACCTACATTATCGCTAAAATACAAATATTTCAAATATGATCAAATAAAATGAAAAATAATAACAAAAACAATACATTTCAGTTAAAAAAATTAAAACAAAAATTGTGTAATAGTAGAACAATAAAACAAACCGTTCACTTTATTTTAAGGTGTCCTTGTTACAGTGTAATTATACATTTAAGTACAGAGAAATATTAATTAGCTACATGTACTTACTATATGGTTAGGATTAGGGTTTTGCTTAGGGTTACTTGCATGTAATTATGCATAATTAATTGTTATTATAATAGTAAGTACATGTGACGTGTAACAAGGACACATTAAAATTGAGTGTTACCAACAATAGTTTTACCATATTCAAAAATCTACATTAATGTTAATTTATAAATATACTAATACATTTATTAGGATAATATTGTAAATGTATAAATTAACAAATTATGAACAATAAGAGTGTTAGTTTAAGATACCTATAATATAAATGAATTATATAAAGACTTGGATCTTGATTTGGAGAGTATAGCAAACCACTCCGCAGCACTCTAGCAACGTTTTTTTGTTTTTGGCCGACCACTGAAATGTAAAGATCCAGCTTTATGTTTGTTCTCATGTAAAAGTCTTTATTTAATTTACTCCACAATGGCGCCTGAACATGAAAGATCAGTGTGACCGAGATGAAACGCATTGTAATGAAACCCTGAAGAGTGTA
The DNA here is from genome assembly GCA_003573665.1 of Oxygymnocypris stewartii. Classification (NCBI taxonomy): domain Eukaryota; kingdom Metazoa; phylum Chordata; class Actinopteri; order Cypriniformes; family Cyprinidae; genus Oxygymnocypris; species Oxygymnocypris stewartii. The sequence goes on along the minus strand of QVTF01006120.1, from coordinate 25,526 downwards.
ATTGGCCGTCTTTGTGAGCGCAGACGTCATGGGTAGTTTCCCCTCCTAGCCGAGAGAATAGACTTCCTAAATCACCATAACACAAAAGAGCCACAAACAACTGGCAGCGATGGCGACGGCAGACACTCGCGGTCGTGTGGAGTCCTGGCATGACGTAATGACGTCTGAATGCGTGTGTTTGTCCTGGCCGTTCGAGCCGGTGCCACATGAAAGCCTTTCCTGCACTCAGTACGAGGAGCCCACCTCTTTCTGAATGCGCCGTTCTAACGGCCTCATATCGTGACCAGAAGCTCCTTTAATTAAACTCAACGGTGGTCCTATGGACAAACGGACGTGCCACGAGTCAGTGCTGGAGAACAGCTGGTGTGGATAAATCACGGATGTACGGAGCGCAGCGGCTCCTCCGTCCCGTTTCCCTCGGGCTTTGGATTACAATAAAGGAGCTTGACATGATTTACGAGACGTGTCACTGTTAAAAACAATATTTGTTGATGCTGTGGTGTGTTTGAGAAACATGGAGATGGTTGTATGAATCCATTAACCTCAACTATTAACATAATGTGTCATCACAATCCTTGGCCTAAAAGCTTGCAGATATGATATAAGCAAGCAACTATGCTTGTTTGCAACTAGATTTTTAGGATACAGACTTCTCGTTATGTACATGTTTTAGGTGAAGCGCTGTTTTCTGCACTTCTAGCATCACTAAAAATAATAATAATGACTGTTACCAAACAGGTTTCCATCATTTTTAGTGGTCAAACTATAAGTAGTCATGCTTCAAACACATGCTTTAGGAGGATTTAAAGCAATTTATTTTGCATTCAAGCTCTACTTTTAGAAATTGCGTTCCCTGGGAATCGAGCCTATGGACTTGATGTTGCTGGCGCTGTATGCTGAAAGCTTTTTCAGAACAAGCAATACTTTACAGCACCACAAAGTGACAGTGTTTGTAGTTTTTGCAGGGCTAAATCTACAAATAAGTGCTGCTTGATTGGACCAAAACTCTCATTGCAATTGTTATATATTGCAGTGTGAACTGTGATTTAAAAACAATCTAACATTTCATATTGCTGTTGATTAGATATATAAAATACTCAACTGCCCATAGAAATAACTCTATACATGTACACAACTCAAACCTCCTTAAAAAAAATCTATAAATAAATTAAATACATTTTGCTCGCCACTGCAATCAATATTTCAGGGGAAAAAAATCTATAATGAAAATATAATACAAATAAAAAAAACAATACTACTACTACTAATTATACATTTCTGTAAAAAACAACAAAATTTAAAATAAATGTAAAAAATGATTTCAAATGTAATGATAAAATATCAAAATAATAAAATGTGTACAGTATAAGTCAAATGTACATTTTTACTATACATAACATAAAAAAATTTAAATGATACAATTGATTATTAAAATGATAAAATACAAAAACAGCTATTTTTTTGTACAAGAGTAAAATTTGTTACATTTATTTTAAAAATGTAATGCAATAAATCTTAAAGCTTTATTTTGGGAGCAAACTACAGAAAGACCTTTACATTTCTGTTTAATTGTCAACGGTTTTAAAAACACTTCTCATTTGAAATAAAGTTAAATGTTGTAAACATCTGCACACAAAATATTTGACATTACATTTATAAGCAAGCACCTTCAGATTTCGAGATAATAATCATATCATGGTTTAGATTTCATTTTGATTGCTTGTGCCACAGTTGTATCACAACTGGCTGTAAAATAAGCCGAAGAAAGAGAAAGTAGAAACAAAAAAATACATTCCCTTTTTAGTTACTATGAACAAATAAATAATAATAAAAACGTTATTTGGAGCTTCTTCAGAAGGCTTGAAACTCCCAGTCACTGGCATTTGTTTTGGACTCGTAAGGCCCGTTTCTGTCATCCACACGTTTGTGCAGCGGTCACGAGTGAGTGAAAACACAATCGTGTCTATGGTGACCACCTGAAAGCATCAGAACAGCAGCCGGGTTTGCTTTAGCACCGCTCCAGGTAGCTTGACTCATCACTACAAAGTCAACATTTCAAGAAGAGAAAAGGGTCTTTGACAGGTTTTATGAAGGGAATTCAAGCCTTTTTAACACCAAGTAAAGACTATTTAAGGCATAAATTGAATTATGCATGGAATGCACTAGAATATCTCGTATTAGCACTGCTTAAAAGTTTAAAAATACGTCAAACATATCTCCGTTATGTTTTCATTCATTTTGCAAAAAAAACCCATAACATTTACAGGTCATTCTGATCACACTACAAAAAGTTATGTTCTTTGTGAACATTTTTGTCTTTTTTCCAGTGCAAATGTCTAATGATTCATATAATCAAGATACATTTATTTGAGAAACAAAATGACATAAAATAGGAAAGTTGTTTTATTTCAAATTGATCAAACTGATTAAAACACAACAAATATCTGCCAATAGACTAGGGAAATTACGGTTTCATTCCCCATTGACAGAGATTTTTCTTGTTTTAACTCTTGTTCATCTGTCATTTTTGACGAAAACGTTTTTAGAATTTGTACTTCTGAATGGTATGAAACTTGGTAAAGGTTTTAGCACTTGCGATGTGTTTTACCACACACACACACACACACACACACACACACACACACACACACACACACACACACACACACACACACACACACACACACAAATCATGGACATGATTCGAAAAGATTACATAGTCCTGAAAAAGAACAAACTTAAGTCTCCAAACATTCAAGATTTATGACAGTTCAAGTTGAAATGTTAATTTTTGGGTTCTAAGTTTACAAATAGATAATAACAAAATTAACATAAAATAACAAACTTAAGTAGCTGATGTCAAAATAACACACCTGAATGCCATAAAATGCCCCTACAAATACAAAATATTAAATCAAAAACATTACTGAACATTTTTGACCGTCACTACAGAAGCACAAACTTTAGGGCATAAACAGTTTATATTTATAACAGAAAAGACTTTATATGTTCAATTTGCATCTCAAGTAAATGTATCTTAATTTAAGGATGTTTACAAATTAGTATTGGAAAACAAAACAAAAACACTGCGCAAGATCTATATTTTTTGCAGCGCATGCAACATTTAATGCCATGACTATGAAGACTTTCTGCTCCGATTTTAGGCCTTATTTGTGGAAGTGTGAGGTCAGACTTTATAAGACCTGCAGAAACCCTGCTTTGAGCTGAATGGTCTGGGAAACACTTTCTCGTGTGCAATTTCCACGTTTTATTTGTGGCACTGGATGCAAAAAGTGTGTGTGGTCCGAGCGGCTGGGAAAGGAGGTCCAGTGTGTTGCATCAGTGTTGACACGAGCTCCTCGCTGAGGATGAATCCCTGGCCCGGGACACCGATGACGTCTGGATATCAGAAATGCAGGCCTGGAATAGCCCAAAACTGCGGTGACTTCCTGGACTACCACGAGCATGGGGAATGTACCGACATCGGCTGGAAATCAAACGCCGTGGCATCTTCCTTTGAGCGGCTCTCAGTTTGGCTCCACCTCGGGCCGGGTAAAAAAAAAAGGCAGGATACAAATTCCAGTCGGTGGAAACATCTGGTAGGGATATGCACCTGTGGTCAGCGGCCGCTCCAAAAGATGCAAGATTTGAGTGCAGGGAAGTTAACGTTACAAACGGAGGCGACGGCAGAGACATGCTGTCTGTGATCAGGTATGTGACGTTGGCTACGGCTACTGTCCTTCACACAGACCGGAGGAATTTTAGTGAAGTGTGTCAGAAATGTAGACGCTGTGGAGGGACGAGGATTCGCTTTGCAATAGCTGTATAGCGGGAAAGTTGTTTTAGTGAATCGCTTCATGCTGACAAAAGATTCATTTGAGTTTGAGCATGGCAACTTTTTTTTTTTTGTCAGATGCTGCTGTTCATACCTCTCCTGCTATCAAAATCTTTTAGTAGATATATGCATATTTACAGGGTTAATTCAGAATAATTGGGCTATTTTTTCTTCCGAAAGAAACCGATTCACTGAATGAATCAGATTTCTGAATGCTGCACATGTGAGAGAGGATATTTTAGGAGATCGTTTGATTATTGCATCAGCACAGATACTGTATAAATATTACAGATACCGTTACATTACTGAAGAATAGTGGTAAAAAGACGTTAGATTGGTCAGTCAGTTGGTAGTGCTGGTATAACTATATATTTGTGCAAGCAAAAAGCTTTTTTCTCTATTGGTAATATATGTATTTATTTTTAAATGGTTAAGTAAATAAATAAATATAGATTTGTTTTCCAAAAAAAGAGTCATTTTGCCAGGACATATCCTATATGACAAAGGAAATCATTTTGTAATAATTTCTAATGTTTTTAATGTTTATTAAAAACATCAGTATAGCAAAAATATATATATACTTATACATATTATAAAATATTTTTTTTAAATCTGAATGTATACATATTGTCTAAAATATATTTAATTAAATACAATGACAATTTATTTATATAGCATAATTAATTTTAACTTCTGTCGACCAATGTGGTTTCAGGGAAGTCATTAAAAACAGAAAAACACACAACAAAAAAATAGTAAAGTTATAAAATCATACAAATATCTCATCAACCATACTGTCAGACCTGTGTCCACACCTGTTGTGTCTCTCTTCCTCTTGTGCCCATATATGGTCCTTCCTGTTTCCTATTCATTAATAGTCCCAGCCGTGTGTCGTGATTATGTTCCAGGTGTGTCTAGTTAGTTCTGTCTATTTATAGTCTGTTCTGCCCCATGTTTCCTGTCGGTTGTTAAACGGCATGTTCATGTCTCTGTGTTGGATTCTCTGAATGTTGTGGAAGTAAAGAACTTTTATTTAAAGAATCTCCATGTTTCCTTGCGCCAAGCTAAGTGTGACACATACGTGTTAGAAAATAAAAATGTCTTTAGTCTGGACTTAAAGATATTAACAGAAGAAGCTTGTCTAATGGGTAGTGGCAAGGCGTTCCAAAGCCTGGGGGCAGCAATACAGAAAGCACGATCTCCCCCGCACTTAAACCTCGACTTGGGGGTAAACAATAGATCCTGGTTTGATGACCGAAGGGATCTAATCGGTTGATACTCAGTCAGTAACTCACAGAGATAGGTTGGGGCCAAACCCTTTAGAGATTTATAAATGAGGAGCAACACTTTAAAATCCACTCTAAAACGAACTGGCAACCAGTGTAGTGAGCGTAAAATAGGAGTAATATTATGCTCCCTCTTTTTAACCCCACTTAAGAGTCGAGCCGCAGCACTTTGAACAAGCTGCAAACAGGATAAAGCTGTCTGGCTGATCCCAAAATAAAGTGAGTTGCAGTAGTCCAGCCAAGATAAAATAAAAACATGAATTATTTTTTCAAAATCATACAAAAAACCCTGCATTGCTTTAGAAAACAAACGCAGCTGAAAAAAAGCAAGCTTTGACAACTGAATTTATTTGACGGTCAAACTTTAAGCCATCATCAAAAATTTAATCATTACCCATGATTTCAAACACAGAATCCAAATCCAATTTCGGGGAATCTGGAAATTCAGAAGGGTTAAAAGCAATAATTTCAGTTTTCTTTTCATAAATTTGTTTTAAATTGAATGAAATCCAAGCCTTCACATCCATCAAACATACCATAAGAGACACAAAACCCACAGAATTTAGTTTAACGGGCAAGTAAACCTGAGCGTCATTTGCATAACAGTGAAATGGCAGCCCATGTTTTCTAAAGACCGAGCCAAGAGTGAGCATATAGAGAGAAAAAGACAAAGGTGCCAAAATAGAACCCTGGGGAACTCCACAGGACAAAAAAGAATTACTCGAGTAATGTTCACCAATCTTGACTGAAAAACTCCTATTTGCAAAATACAATTAAACCAATCTAGAGCTACACCTCTTAAGCCAACGCAATCAATGTTGTTCAATCAATGAGAACAACATGGTCGACTGTATCGAAAGAGGCCGTCAAATCTAAGACCACAAGGACTGAAAAATCCCCCGAATCACAAGATATTAAAATATTAAGAACCTTCAAAAGTGCAGTCTCGGTAGAATGGCATTTACGAAAACCTGACTGAAATGTTTCAAACATTGAGTTTTCAGCTAAAAAACTTTGTAACTGTGAAAACACAATTTTTTTCCAGAATCTTGGAGATAAATGGCAGATTAGAAATGGTCCTAAAATTTGTTCAAACTGATTTGGGGGTCCTAAGCAAATTTCAGGTACGGGGGACCCAACACAATAACTATATGTTCTTTTATGCCTAACCCTTATTTTGCTCACTAGCTCTTTATTTATTATAACTATTACCCCTCCACAACTTAAGTAGCCTAAATAATTGGTCAAACTGATCCATATTAAGCTACCTTATTTTGTTCGGATCACAAAAGAAGACATATAAAAAAATGCTTGCACTTGCTCGCTTACTTCGCTATTGGTTAAGTCCGCCCCTGGAGTAAATTACTGCGTGGTTTAAATCGTCAGGCATAATGACAGATTCTAAACTTCAATTAATTATGATCAAAAGATATGGAGCAACAACTATAAACATTTGCTTAAATAAAAGAGGAATAATATCCTAAGACGAGCCCGAAGGTTTAAGCTGCTCAACTATTTCCAGCAAATCTGAAATGGAAAAGGTAGTAGAGATAGAGTGATTTGACGGGTAAAAAACGAGGGAGTTATCGGGAGTTATCCCCAACCAGAGATCCCTAATTTTACTATCAAAAACTATAAAAAATTATTTACATGATGGAGAAGAAACCCCAGGAATAAGACAGTCCGACGGGTTGAGAGTAGCCTTAATTATATTGAAGAGAGTCTTTGGTCTAGAACTTCTTATTAATAATATCTGACAAATGTCGACATTTTGCTTTTTTCACTGCTTTCTGGTATTTAAAAAGAGAATCCTTTAAAATCTCAAAAGAAACATGAAGCCTGTCCTTTTTCCTCTTTCGTTCCGCTCTTCTACAACATCGTCCGAGAGCACGAAAGGAATCATCAATCCATCGAGTCACAGCATTTAAAACATTAGAACAGGTGGAATTAAACCTGGAGAGGAGTACCTCGACACTAGCGTCACAGGAAAAATCAGCAATAGACGGCATCACTTCATGAAAGAATGATGATGGTAGTGTGAGTAACACGCAGAGAAAGGCGGCCATGAAATAAGACTATAGGTGTAGCAGCAGAACATGAGACAGTAAACATAACAGTCTTAAGGCCCGTACACACCGGGACGAATATCGGCGCGCGTTATTCGCCAGCGTTTTTCAACGCGTTTTTGGTGTTCACACCCAAGCGATTTTCGCTGACGATGAGCCGAGTGAACATGCAAATTAATTCACTGACATTAGATGACGCTTAATGTAAAACAGAAATACCCCGGTACACAAGGTGGCGCTGCGCAACTTTACGCTTCTGACACTCGCTTGTCACTCAGAAGAAGAGAGCAAGTATTTACACGCTTGTCAAAATCATACAAATGTGTCATAACGTTATTTGAGTTCAGACACCAACGAGACCAGCAGCTCTACATTAATCTTGCCTTGCATCTTGTTTGTCTTCTTATTTCTTCCCGGCAGTGTAGATCTCACCGTCGTTTAGATTTTTTTTATAGTAATAAAAATAATTTAGTTCAGTTAGAGGACACTGCAATTAAAACTGAACGCGTCTGCTCAATGCAGTGCACCGAACGAACGAGAGCCATGCATCACAGTATTGATTTTTACCTGTATTTTAAATCAAACATTGTGTTTGGGGTTATAATTGATAACCAGATTTCGCCACGGGATTAATTTCCTGAATATAACGTGGTAATGGTCGGTAACTCTGGCGCAATTTGAACGGGAGCGGGCGGTCTAACAATATCCCGTTCCCGACGTCCTTTCAGAACAGCATATCTGCGCTTTATTCTTATCGAGCAATGGTAGGAGAAACCATTTTCACAGACTTCTAAATCAGTGACACTAAGTCCATGCAGAAGGACTAGGTCAAGTATATGGCCACCCTTGTGATTAGGAGCATTAACCCCGATAGAAAAGTCAAATGCGTTCTGTAAATGGGTAAACTCCTTAGCTAAGTGATCATTCATGCATCAAACATGAACATTAAAATCCACAAGTACAAGAAGCTTGTCGTATTTCAGAGTCACATCACACAGGAACTCAGCAAACAAGTTTGTACTACATTTTGGCGGTCGATAAATTACCGCTATCAGTTGTGTGTGAGGAATTAAAAAACAAACATTTAGATGGCAAATGTTCAGAGAAAGGGCTCAAATCACCTGGACAGAGTCAGGTTTCAGTAAGAAATCAAAGAATACAAGTTCCGGGTGAAGTCACTTAAAATGAAAGCCTTGTTAGTTACCGATCTGAGGTGCGTTTCCCAAAAGCATCGTTAGCTAACTATGGTCCATTGCAGTTCCATTGAACTCTATTGGTAATGACCAGTGGCGGCTGGTGCTAAACATTTTTGGGGGGGCGTAAGCAAACTGAAAGTACGGGCGATCTGGTCCAAGCTCTTGATCCTTTTCTTTCTTCATCCGAACGCCTTGTGAACGGGTATTTTTGTAAAGATAAAACCAAATGTTCTTTCATCTGGAGATATTGCGCTTGCTTCCACATTAATTAGTTCCTGTCTGTCAACTGACGAGCTGCTGCTGAGTGGAACGAGAGTCGTTGAGAACGGTCCAATCACATGAGGCCAAACGTATAAAAACAATATTGATTCGCTCTAACAACAAAAGTGGGAGGAGCCTGCGCCCCAAGGACAATTTGAAACAAGCCAATTAGAGCTTAGCCTCAAATCACATGCTTTTGAAAAGTTTGTGTACCTACATACACACTCATTAGTCCGGCGCCCCGCACATAAATATGAAAGAAATATAGTTTAGATTTTTAATAAATTATAATATAACTAACAGTAGAATACTATGAATAAATGATTTTATTTAGTTAATATTTGCGATATCTTTTTAACTTATTGTTAACATGTTAAAGGGGGCTAACTTGCAGCGCCCCCTGTTGACCAGCCGCCACTGGTAACGACGGAACTTGCGACCATAGTTGCTTTTGGGAAACACACCCCTGGTGTTAATCAAAGCCATCCTTAAATGCAGAGGATTTGAGGTAGATTCCTTGCGTTGCTTTGCCCGGGGTAGAGAACGAAGATGTTTCAGACACACTCCTCTGCGATGAAAACGAGGAGAATATACACCGGATACAATAATGAATTGAATTACTGCATTTAAATATAAATTCACATTTAATTAAATTTAACTGACATACAATAGTATAGGAAAATACATATTATGAAATATAATAATTTAAATGTACTTTACAAATCAGAGTATATAAATATTGTCAAAAATATATATGTATAATATGTAAATATATTTAATTAAAAGCAAAAATGTAATCAAATGCTAGAATTAAATAGAACAGTGTAGCAAAGCAATTCTAATACATATTAAAATATATATTTATATAAATGTATTTAAAAAATCTGAATATATAAATATTGTCAAAAATACATCTAATTAAATGCAAGAACTGGAAATAGTTTGACCATTTTTCTTGCCGTTTTGACGCTTTTAAAACGAAATATTATTTCTATTTAGAAGGCACATTTCTTTTAATTATGCTCTTTAAAAAAACATGTTTAAACAATATAGCATATTTTGCCTTTCTTTGTCATTTGGGGTCATCTAGGGCTGTTCCAGTGTGATTATTCACATGAAATTCATGGCGCAGATGATTCACTCAGAATTATTGTTTTTTAATTAATAAAACATTTCTTGAAACACAAGCAGAACAATTTTTTGTGAATCATTTGTAAGTTCATGATTCATTTTCCTAAATTAAATGCAACTAAGAAGGAATGGTTTATATAAAATGCCTGTGAATCATTTTTTGTATAAATCATTCATAGTACAATTCTTACATAAAGTCATATTCAACTGAGGAAAATTAAAAATTAATTTAAGAATGACTCGCACAAATTAGTTCTGCTTGTGTTTCATGAATGATGCCCACTGTATGTCCTACGAAAAATGGTTTTCTGACTCATTTTGACCTTTTTAGTGGCCTGCACAGAACTTATGACAGTGTTTTGCTGAAGAACTGCCACTTAGTGAGGTTTATGCTGTTCACCATTGCTATTTTATCCATTTCACACACCGCGAGGATCGGCTTACGCCCGAGGAAGGGTCTTCGGAGGATCTTTATCTAATCTGAACGCACAAAATAACAACAGGACGTTCAGCCGCCACACGCTGAAGCCAAAGAGGAGCGTCTAACGCAGGATAACAACATATCAGAGAGTGAATCACGAAATAGCACGGCATTAGCCACACAATGAGCCGGACCAAAGCCACAAAGACTCCTCAGCTGAGGGATTAGCAGTGCAAATGAATGCGTTTTCTCTCGACTGTGGTGCAGTCCCCCGCAGACACTCTTCACTCTCTCACAGCACTGCCAGAGACCTGCTCATCCATCAGAGCTGATTTATCACACGCATCGAGGACGCTACGCCAGGAGTTATACAAGAGAACGGGACTTCTACTGATTTAAAGTCTAAAGACTAAAACAATAAAACCCATTATAAATGGGACATTTGTTGCATTCAGTGAGGACATAATTACTGATTACAATGACTCATACGGTCTTTTTATGGTAAACATTATCATGTCTGCTTTTGTGATTGTAGAAACGCCAGAAGCACTACTCTACACTGCTCAAAACTCATGTTTGAATCGTCAGTGGCAAATTCTTTACATATCGAAAAGTACTTTGAGTCAGAAGCAGCCAGACTGTCCTTGCAAAGTTGGAATTGCCCTCACTTTACAGTGTCCACAGCCATTCATAGTGTTCACATTGTAGACTACTCTTCCAGGTTCAGGAAACAGTCCTCCGTAATATGTGCTGCACACACACTAATATTTGTGTTGAACTGTTCTGGGACAGTGTTGTAAATATAACTTAACCACTGATTTCTAGTTGTGTCTTCTTTTGGAAGACAAAGTACTTTCGCTTTCACAGTGAAACACAGCGTCTCCAGAACAACAATATTACAGCTAGAATATAAGTTACGCCTTCTTTCATTGTGTATACATTTGGGCGGTGTTTTGCAATCTCCCCACACTGTGACGTAAACATGTGGGGAGTGTTTAAATGAGCCGGTTTAGGACGGCGTAGTCAAGTCTTAACTTTTATAAAGAATAACTCTTTGGTTTTGAGACTTTAGTCTTTGCAACTTTACAGATCTTATCGATGCACAAACAGCTTGTAACAGTCCAAAGAGAAAACTTGAAATCGCATCATATGACCGCTTTAACCGTTGTCATCTGTGGAATAGGAAAGTGTTTTGAAAGATCGTTTAACCTTTTTACTATTAGCACAAAAATCACACATTTCACATAAAACCCTTAAAAACCATAAAAATAGTTAAAAAGTAAAAATAAATAAACTCGGCGTACATAAGTCTACAATAGGGAAAAGTGTTTCTACACTTTTAAATGTTTTACTTTCACATGTTGTAGATTAATATTTATAATTTAATATGTATTTTGAAAATGTTTGGTTACAGTTTGGTCTTTCATGGTTTAACATTTTTTGTTGACTGAAATTATGTGGCATTTTAGTCATGAATAACATCATTGAATATGACAAAATATTATTAATTTACTTTTCTAAATATAAAAGTAATTTTACATTTAGTATAAAAACAAACGTGTTTGAAACCTTTTTACTAGTTGCACAAAAAACACAATTCACCTTGAAGTAAAACATGTTCCAAAACCCTTAAATCTAACTAAAAACTACAAACTAAAATACAACCATAAAAATAAAGTAAAAACAATTCTTAGTTAGACTAATTATCCCAAAAATATAAACCATAAATAAAAAAGTAAATACAAATGTGTGTGTGTGTGTGTGTGTGTGTGTAGCACAAAACATTTCATCTTTAAATAACACTTTGACTTAAATAAATCATAATCCAAACCCTTAACATATAACTAATAACAAAAACAAAATAAAAAACATAATATAAAAATGTACACATTTTCTAATTTATAATTGTCATGCGTCATGTTCAGTAATTTTACTCTAACTACATATTTTAGCCACATAACTTTAGTCAACAACAATGTTAAACCGTGATAGACAAAACTTTCAAAATATATAAAGGTCACACTTTATTTTAAGGTCCAATTATTGCTATTAACAAACCATTAAGTATTACTTTTGCCTTAATAAACGCCTAATTTGCTGCTTATTAATAGTTAGTAAGGTAGTAGATAGGTTTAGGTATTGGGCAGGATTTGGGATGTAGAATATGGGCATGCAAAATATGTGCTTTATAAGTACTAATAAACAGCCAATATGTTAACAGCTAGTTAATAGTGATAAGTGGTCCCCATACTAAATGATAATACTTAATTATTTTAACTATGCATCAACAATATGTGAATGTAAACCATTTAAATTTTACTAGCCTACCAGGACCTGCAGCCTTGAGCGCACATGTGCTCAAATACATTATTCATTATTCATAGTCCACTAGTTCTGAGTTGCAAGTACTTTAAATTCCCAGAATGCCACACCAGCAGAGTTCAACACCAAATAAACTGCACTTCAACTCTCAGCGATAAAGAATACAAGCAATCCATCGTAAAACATGACAGTGTGGTCGAGGTTTCAATGGAGGTACGACTGGAACAAACATTCCAGCTTCAGTCCGACGAGCTGACCGCGATGATTCATTGCTAATTGAGCTTGAGACACCAAACCGCGCATGAGGCCTTTCAAAGAGAGCAAGTAAAAGTCATGTCCATTTCCAGTTGTTTAGGGCCGTTTGAGTAACGCCGCTGCGCTTGTGCGGTGCGGCGTTGGGGGTGAGTTTGCTGGCGCAGATAAACCTTGGCATTTTGGCTATGTGGGCCGACTCCGTTGCCCTTTCCTGCATAACCCATCAGCTAGCTTGTCATTATCCAATATTGTGGTCGAGCAACTCATTCCTCGCATTTGTCCCTAGTGTTAAACCTGCCCATTTCCTCTCAGAGCTGGAGTGACCAGAAAACCAGAAATTGCACTGTTTACATGTAAACCTTCAATATCACAACCCACGTAGCCATTGAGGATGACGAATGGCTGTTGGCATCGACTCAACTTTGTTTTGTGGCAAGTGTGTACACGGCTAACATGCACTTAGCTAAAGCTATTTGCAGTCTTCATGCTCTTTAATGGCATTTCGAAATGAGCGTGGGAACGCATTTGCGCAGCTTCATGGTTTGGAAAGCCACCACAGACACATTCAGCATTTAGTTCTAAACAAAACAATGCTGGGTGATTTTAAACTTCCTGAAACACTTTGTAAACTCCCTATGGCTTGCTTTGCTTCTAGCTAACTTGATTGTGCATCCTTGCATTTTGAAATGCATCAGAATAAGAACTAGAAGAATAACAAAGTGCTTTGTTTGCACTACTTCACTAAAAAAACTGTTTATAATTACGATATTAAAATAATATTATAACATATACCAGTTTGCAATACTAAAGGGCGGTTTTCGTATAGCTAAATTAAATGGATGTGAATGATGCCGCAAGCCTTGTGCATTGAAGTGTAAAATTGCCGCTCTCACACACTAAAATCAAGGTAGATATCAGCCGTTAATGTAAACTTTCATGGCTGAACGTAAACTTAACGTCTTCTTCTATGGTCAGATGTCAGAGTGTGTTTGTATTCATGCACCAGAATGAAAAATCTTGGCCGAAGCCGAAAATTAATAAAATAAAACACTGGGCCGAAGGCTGAATTTTTATTGCCAGTTTTTTGCATATTTTCCCCCATGTATGTTGCCCATTGTTTTCACCATTGCATAAATTATAAAGCCAAAATATGCTTTTTACTGATTAGTCTTGCTTTTCAAAGAAAACAAATCTATTACATAACAATTAAAAAATGTTTAACACTGAATCTTTTTGTACATTCTAATAGATATTATTCCAACAAAGCACAATTTAACAAACTATTTTGGCCATTTTTGAGACCCCCTTCTTGAATCAGGCTTGTGATTGGATAAAGACAATAAAGAAGGAAAACTGAACACTAAGCATATTATTATGATTTCTGAAGATCATGTGACACTGAAGACTGGAGTAATGATGCTGACAAAACAGTTATTTAAAATCGTAATAATATTTCACAATTTTACTGTAATATTTTTGTATTTTTTACTGTACAAATAAATGCAGCCTTGCTGAGCAGAAGAGACTTCAAGACTTTAGAAATACAGAATCCCAATTTGAAGACTATGTATAATAAATGTATTAATAGAGCTGTAGTATTATTAGCATTATTATCTTATTTTACTTTACAGAACAACAGTAAAGTTACAAAACTCAGCTTTTATTTTGGCGGGAACCCTCAGGAAAACCTGCTGTCTTCTTTCTGTTGACAGCAGCAGATTTATAAATGATTCTCATTATGAATTTGGGAAGATGTTTGTTTCACGTATCACATTGTAACATCCATGCTTTACATCCAAATTCATAAAATGTTACTGAGCAGCGGACGAGTATCACTGTTTCAGTGCAGGTTATTGCGGTTTGGACTTTGAACCCTGGCTAAAAATCAGACATAAATGCAATTTGTGCATGTATTAGAAAACAACATTCTGCAGTTTATTTACTGTTTAAGGCCATTTCGCGATTTCAATCATCACACAGTAACCAGCAACAACCACCACTTCTCATAGAAGACATGCAATACAGTCCTAAACAGTCCCTCGCTGTCGGTGCTTGTAATGATTGAGTTTTTCTCTGTCAGTTTTAATGCTTCCACACCGCCGTCATGTTTGCTGCATTATAAAGAGCGCGTGCCTCTGACGCTACGCCGGTTGCTGTTGGATCGCGTCACCAACAATGTAATTGTTCGGAACAGTTTATTCAGTCTTTTTATTCGATCCGAACACTGAAAGAGCTTTTTTTGTGGCTAATATCGGCCGAATAATTTCTGTTGCCAAACATTCGGTGCATCCCTAGTGTTATGCCACCACAATGCAAGAACGGATGTTAATTATGCCAATTTGTGTAGTTTTTTTCTAGCTTAACCCTCTAGTGGTCATCAGTTATTTTAGACAGAATATGTTTTTTTAGGTTCTGAATTGTTTTTTTTTTCATTTACTTCATTAAAATCGTACAAAATTTGGTCACATTACAAGTGTTTTAATGCTCTTCTAACATTTTCAAACTGGGAAACAAGTAAGCGTCAAGCACTGAAACACTATTAACTGAAAGTATTAAATATTTTTCCTATATTCCATTAGAATATATAGAAATATATGGTGAATAATTCATATGTGGATATTGTCAAGTACCATGAAATCCCCTCAAAATATCAAAGAGTAAATATTATTAAAACAAAGTATAGTACATTCATTGTATTAAAACTAAAAATGCTATGCTTATTGTCTTATTATGGAATACCAGAGTTTTTATTTTTTGTTTGTTTTTACATTGTATAGCCAGGACTGCTAACATGACTTTCTCTAGTTGACCGAGAGGTAAAGCGTTTATGGTTAGCAGTTCTGCTCTCACAATTTGACCTTTTTTAGGTCCAGCTGTTACTGTATGTCATGTCAAAGCTGGCCACGGAAACATTCGCAGACGTTTTAAACGTTTTACTCTTGTAATCCTGGTTTGAAAAGCCTGCTGTGATGTGGTCTGGTATCAACATCAAGTGACATTTGACTTCAGAAACAATGCTTCAGTTGAAATAAGAGTGTATCATATCGGTCCGTGGTGCTTGTATATATTACGCAGGCATATAACCACATAAATGTCATTTAAGGACATTATATATATATATGTGACTTGCTCACTTATGATGCCTTTAAACTCTGTAATCGAAACCGGTCCAGCTTTGCCAACCAAAATATGTGAAAGGAACATTTTTCCCCTCAAATGAACTTGATCTCCATCTTCTGAGGAGTTAGTCAATCTATTTTTGTGATTTAATATTTGATTATTCTAAATATATTAAACTGCATATTAAAAATGTATTGGAGATCAAAGTCACTGTATATATTTATTATTTCAGCACAGGAATAGAAGGAATAGTTTAATCAAAAAAAAAAATATTTTGATAATTACTCACCCTTACGTCATGTCTGGGATTGTGATTTCTATAGTAGTTAGTAGATGGCAATATATATATATATAATCCTGCAAAAAGGACAAAAACATCACAAAATTATTATAAACCTAGTGCATTGATATGACTCAAATATTGAATTATGGATATCATTTCAGTTATTTGACTTCAGAAGACTCCTAGTTGTTTATTTACAATCCAACTCTTTGATTAAGCTAATTAATGATGACATTAATGCAAAAAGTTATTGGTTCTTGTGCGTCACATGATCAATTATGACGCGGCAAGTTTTAAAATCATAAATATTGTTGAACTCTTCCCGTTATCATATTTTGTTTGATACAAATCTTTAAAAAGAGTGGGAAGCTTGTTATTTTAAAAGCATTAATCGTAGTGAATTATTTTGTCGCAAAATAATTAACTTTTTTGAAGCACTTAAAACATCGTAAAATAGCGACAACTACTGGTCAAAACTGTGTAAATACAACCTAAAAACACCCCAAACTTGCGGAAAGACACCTTTTACAAACTAATTCTGAATGTTTTATAACATTTTACCAAATAAATTTAATATGCAAATTACTAAATACCGATAATAATTAATATTCTTTTAATTTGTAGTGCTGTTTTGAGTTTTAAGGCAGGATGTGGCTAATTAGGGCCCATAAGAAAACTATCTTCACTCTCCTTTTTTATTATATACACGTTTAATAAAATTAATTAATGTCATAAAACTTACCTGAAACCATTGCAAGGAAGCCCGTTTTGCTGAAATCACGTGATATTGATAAGCGCTATGAACCACTGAATCAAAACAAAAGATTCACAAAGCTTCAGAAGCATAACTGTTACATCATGAAGCTTAGTTGATTACGTTTTCGGCAGATTTCAAGATTAATTCACAGCCTTTTGTGACATGTTATGAGCAAATGCAGCTTAACTTGCTAATGTCACTGGCGCTGACAGGCTGTAGAAAGCCAGCGTTTCTTCATTTATCCCCGTTCACAAGGGTTTTCCAGCGTTCTTGGCTCATTTGGATGATTCTCGCTGTTGTCTGCCAGGCCTGTAACGGAGGACGTCTTGCTGTTTTCTTTGTTTCTGTAACAAAAAGCGTCGCATCCATCATTTAGCTTTAGTATGTGCTGCTCCTTTGAGTCGCTGTATAATGGCCATGAATTATTCTTATTTTCATAAACTTTGTGTCTGTTATGTTACCACCACTTATTAGAGGCCCAGACATAATTATGACAATGTTTTGTCTCTACGAATGACAAAAGATCCATAATTTTAAACTTCAGAGCGTGCTTTATAGGCAAAACATTAACTAAGGACAGACATGAGTACGCAGATGTTAGTGCTTGGCCAATGCAGTGCACAGTTTAGCTTGAGCTTTTAGGTTAATATCTTTGCAATGTCTGTGCAAACTGTTGCTCCACCATCACAGTAGTTGTTCTGAAAGAGAAAAGACTGTTTATGCTAATGTTCGCTTTAGCACCACTTGCAATGCATCTGTCGGGCCAAATGCAAAGTAACTTTGTTACTATTTCTAAGAATCATTTCTAGCCCTATTTCTTAAAATCACCCAAGTCTCATTGTACAAATTCATATGAAGTCACCACTTTGTAAAATAGCTATGTTTTCTCAGAAGACTTCCATGTTTTTTCCCCCAAAAAGGCACAGAGACAACCTCGCATAGACAAAAAAAATCCATATACAAAAATGGCCCAGATCAGAATCTGGTTTATGCTAATATTCACTATCGCACTACTAGGGCTGGGTGGATTACTTGCGTCTCAGGACGTCCCACCTTCAAAGAGGGCTAGACGGCGAATCCAACACCTTATTGCACTGTTCTTTGATGCATTTCAAACATTTGAATTGGTTGCAATCATAGAAAAATAAACATGGGGCATAAGAAAAACTTTCCGTTGCATGAAGGCAGTAGAGGGATATACGAAAGACCAGAACTAGAAAGTTTATGTAATGTTCACTATTGAACCACCAATGCTTTTCTTCTTGTCATGTGAATTGGGGAGTTTGCATGAAGTCAAGAGTATGCAACTAGCATTTGCTTTCACATACTTCATCTGTTCATGCTATGTTTATGCCCACACAGTCTGATGGAAAATCATAAAAAATAATAATTTGACTGGTGGCTAATTCATATGAATGCATTTTCGTATGATTTGGTTATGCCCCACTGACGGATAGGTTTAGGAGTAGACCTTTATTTTTTATCGCCCCTTACCAAATTGCATTGTACGAATTTAATATTGCCACCTTGTAAAATATTTATGTTTTCTCATAAGGTTTACAAGTTTCTGCTTAAAACCAACTTTATCTGTTAAGCACAACCTGACATGGACAAAAAAAACAGATATTTATCTAAACTCTGATCGGAATTGAAAATACAGTTTATGCGAATGTTTACAATAACACAAGTTGCAATGCAAACTTTTCTTTTTGTCATGTGAAGTAAAGTGGGTGCAGCGAGCATTTACTCACATACTTCACTTTTCACGGTTGACATCACACTCCCAATTCAAAACGATTTCATGTTTGGAAAATTGCTGGCTAATTCTTATAATATTTTTGTAAACACTTACAACTCACCCACAGCTAGGTTTAGGCTGGACGTTTACGTGTACTTTTTTTTACAAGAAATTGTACATTTCTGTACACCACATACATAGTAAGAATTCATATGAAATCTCGTAAAATAGTTTAAATTTTCTCATGAGATTTCTAGACAATAAACAAAGTTTCTGAACTTTATTTGTGAGGCAAAAAATGTTTACATAAATAAAAAACGTTATTTATTCTGTTTATTTCCATGAAAGTGGCCTAGTCTGGACATTCACATGTCAGATTCAATGTGATTTCTGCATGCGTTCATACTAAAAACTGATGTTTGTCACCTCATTTGAAGGGAAGAACAGATTTGTGAGCAGAGGCGGACTGGGACATAATGTCATGCCGGGAAATCTCACATTCATCCAGTCCATCCCATACAGCCACAACAAACTCTGAAACACAGACAACCCTATTAGCCTATTTGTATGACCATCACATAAAAAGGTCTACGTCTTTAGTCAGTGCCGTGGAAAATAATTAAAGGTTCACTTTTGAACTGCACCTTCACTTCCCTTTTCTCCAATATCTCTGTCGCTCCCTTCTTTCTTGTACCTGTCACTTCTTCATCAGCAGGTCTACTGTTATTAACACAACTGTGTTCACCTTGTTGCAAAACAACCACCTCATTGCAATTTGTTTGCACATAATAATGTTATTTCTCTTAAAATGACTTAAATACCAAAGATTTAACAAATCTATAATTCATACAAATATATTAAAACAAATTTTCTAAAGTGCCTAAATGCCAAAATTAGTACATTGAAAAATCCTAATACTGAACACACTATTGTGTTTTTGGGCTGACTGATATTTTTGTGTTGCTGTTTGCTCTAGATCCCTTCTTTTCTATACAATAAATCCATGTGAATATCTAACTGCTAAATGTATGAATGTAACTTTCCAATCGATAATGATGTCCTTCAGCACAGTATTCTGACTGATGATAATAATGGGGTGCTAATGACAGCCTAACAGGTGCTAGCAGTTTAATACTCAACTAGGTTAATAAAGACGTATTACAGATGAAACTGTCTTGCACCTGAAGCCCTGAACAGGTCAGTAATTTAGTTACATGTGACTGTTTCTTCTGGCCGCGGCCCGTTTCCTCTCCTTCCTCGAGTCCCGCGCATCGACTCTGTTCAAAACCGTTTGACGCGCGACAGACGTGAAGCGCGCGCTGCCAGTCAAGACTAACCCATTTATGATTGATTAGGGAATGCCACAATTGGAAATCATCACTTTGGCACATTGAGAAGGCAAAAAAACAAACAAAAACATTTATTTATTCTGTTTATTTCCATGAAAGTGGCCTAGTCTTAATTTAAATGTCAGGTTAAATGTGATTTCTGTATGCGTTCATACTAAAAACTGATGTTTGTCACCTCATTTGAAGGGAAGAACAGATTTGGGCCACATTTAGCTGTGGTGTGAGTGTATAAACCCTTTTTCGGACTGTATTTTGTTGTCTACAGGTGTAGTCAGACAGGTGAAGCCGCTGGTTGGTCCTGTGAGCACCGTACTGAAGCTGGCCATGAACTACGTCACAAAAGGAGTCGTTTCTCACAGGAACATCATCAACGTTCACATCTACGTGTCAGAGTTTTGGTTTTAAAAACATTAACATTATTCCTTTCTGTCTAAACATTTTAGGTGTCCATTTATGAAATCACAAAAACATAGCAAGCTTTCTGAATGACTATAGAAATGTGAGTTCTCCAGTTTGAATATCTTCAGATCTTTAAGATGAATTTACTTTAGATATTTTAAGACGCGTTTTCAAAGTTTGTCTCATCAATATAAGTGCATTGTAATACTGCGCTAGCAGATTTTGTAAAAAATTACAACAAAATTCACTTATATTGAAAATATAATCAGTGCAACTACAGTTAATTTAGGAATAATAGTAATAAAGCAATCTGTCATTCTTTACTCACCATCATGTCATCCACTTGACTTTTTTCTGTGCAAAGTAAAACAAGATGTTTAGCAGAATCTATCAAATGGCATAAAGGTAAATATAAGTATTTCAATTTCTACATGAACTATTCCTTTTAATGCTATAAACTGCATGAGATAATTTCCAAACGGACACCTAAAAGTACTAAATGCTTTTGTCCAACTAAAGTTCTACAAGAGAAACACGTCACACTAGGACAGACAAGACAGATGCATGATGCCGTGCTTTAGACGCCACCATGTTTTTGGTGGAATAAACATCATTTGCTGCTCTGATTTTAATTGTAGAATGTAAAAGCATGTTTTTACTTGGTTTCCTCTTCAGCTGCCTTTGGGAGTCGAACTGAAGGCGTTTCTGTGAATTGATGCGAGCTCATCCTTCATAGGGCTGAAAGAAAGACAAATGAATTTGGAGTTGATGACTCGACACTGATTGTATGCTTGTGTAGACACACTTTGCATTGCTTAATGTATTGTATGTATCACCGACTGTGTTTATAAAACAATTTTTAGATTTCTACTCCTTTTGTTGTCCATGTCTACTGTCTATTATTGAGTGAATGGCTGCTTAAAGGAACAGTACACCCAAAAATTAAAGTTGGATCCAACGAGGTCCAATGGATGCTCTGCAGTGAATGGGTGCCGTCAAAATGAGAGTCCAAACAGCTGATAAAACCATCACAATAATCCACACCACTCCAGTCCACCAGTTAATGTCCTGAGAAGAGAAAAACTGCATGTTTGTATGAAATAAATCCATCATAAAAGACTTTTAACTTCAAACTGTTGCTTACAGCTATAATATGTGTCCTCTATCTAAAATCTTGCTTTCTCAAAGTCATGTCGTCTTTATCAGGAGAGAAATCTGCTCAGATCAAGTATCAAAACACATCAAAACAGCTCTAAACAAATATGTGAGAGACAACAGGAGATGGACTTTTTCCACTGGAGGACGTGTTATTATTGATTATGAACTCATATTTTAGCCGGAAGCAAAGGTCTGAAGTTAAAAACGTCTTAATAATAAATCGTTTCGCTTTAGAAGTCATTAATTGATGGACTGGAGTGGTGTGGATTACTTGTGACTAAGTTGCATCACAAACTCTGCATGTGCTTTTTCTCATATATTAAGATGTTTATTCAAATATATATGTAGGTAAATGTTGTTATTTATCACTAAGTATTGATGCATTTAAATTAAAACGGTTTCAGTTTTTGAACATTTCTACAGTAGGCTATTTTACTTATGTTTGGTAGATATTTTTTTTTTAATCACCGTTATGAGTTATTTCAGTGCAAACACAAAAAATACTGGGATATACATAAAGTATAATATCTTAAAGGCTGAAAAATATTGAGATATTATTTTTTATCTTCCAGTCTTATAATTCATTATTAGTTTATACGGGAATACAGTAGATTTTTAGAGAAACCTTCCCATCTCTGGTAAAATATGCATGAAACTCAGAAAGTCCCCATATAGAATTAGGTGCTCCGGTAATTCAATTATTTCACAAGCTTATAATTTGACCATAATTTGCTCGGGTTGATTCAAATCATTAGTAAATCAAACTTTCCATGTAACTTGGCTCAGCCGACTCCAGAAATGAAAGGCCGTTGGTTTTTGCATACTGGTCAATTTGAGGCCTAAACACATGCCAGCGAAAGCCAATCATTCCCACAATCCTCTTGTTCGACTCGCGACGGTCATGCCATGCATTGATAGATCGAACTAAGTGCTGTTCGTTCCTCAGCAGTGGAAACTTGGTCGCAGCGCTTGGAGGCACCGGGTGAATGGAGCCGTTTATGACCGCATCCCTTTTAGCGCGCGGCTGCTGAACCGAGACTGTCTTTCCTCAACGTCAGGGGCCTAAAGCTGGGGCCCGAGCTCATTTCAGCAGATGAAGAGACGAGTCTCAGTCTTAGCTCGCTGCGGTCGAGAGCAGCCGCCACCGAGTGGCTTTACAAAGACAATGGAACAGTGAGGGAATCATTTATCATGGTTTAGTGTTCCTCTTCTGTGTGTCGACTGAGGTTTACCCCTCCGACGTCACAATGCACGCTTTGAAGACCGAACAACTGCCTCAAAATCATTCATGCATGAAGAGAGAAGCGATAAAAAATGTCATTATATGACAAAGAAAAGCACAATGAGACTTAGTGAGCGGTTCCAGTAGTTCTCAAAAGATCCTAATTTTGGCCACACTAAGGCAGTGAACATGAGAATGAGTTCACTTTACTCAAATGGCCTCCACAGTCACCAGATCTCAAGCCAATAGAGCACCTTTGGGATGTGGTGGAACGAGAGATTCACATCATGGATGTGCAGACGACAAATCTGCAGCAACTGTGTGATGCGATCAGGTCAATATGGACCAAAATCTCTGAGTGATGTTTCCAACACCTTGTTGAATCTATGCCACGAAGAATTAAGGCAGTTCTGAAGACAAAAGCGGGTACTAGCAAGGTGTACCTAATAAAGTGGCCAGTGAGTGTATGTGTATATATATATATATATATATATATATATATATATATAATTACAAATATCATTCAGTATTTGTATTATTTGTACTTTTATGTAGTTCAATACAATTTTACGTCATTAGCTTCGCAACATGCTATTGCATGCATGAGTATCTGTTTGTAAAACGCCTCTGAAACATGACACTGACTTTTAAGCAAACAAAAATGCATGCATGCACCGGTTCATATGGAGCGGCATGGGCACATCCAGAATAAAACCCAGAGAAATGCCCCATCCATCCATCCTCCGTGCCACCCACAGCCGCTGCTGGAGCGTAACACATCGGCCTTGGGCTGCATGCATGTGTGAGTGCGTGCATGTGACGTGTGTGTTGCGGACTGTGCTTTTGTGGGGTGGTGGTCAGGACTCATGGGGAAGGGAGGCTCTCTGGATCTCAAGACCGGAAGAGTCCGTCTGGGATGAGGCCCAGCTTTGGGACAGGCAGAAGACGGGGTCGTATCAAATAGACACACACACACACACACAATGCAGCGGGGGGAACACATTTTTCCTGGCCGGCATCCCCCGTCCCTCACCGCAACATATGTTTAAAGATATATGTGAGTTCTTTTAATAAAAATGTTGGGGGAGTTTCTCCTGCTTGCCATTGTTTCTCATTATGTCAAATGAAAACGCTGGGCAAAAAACACATGAAAATGTATGCAAATGCACGGTTTTACATGCACAGGTACGTCACTCAAACAGAAACCCAACAGTTATGCAATTGCTGACTGGAAATAATGCACAACAGATGAAATGTGGTTTAACAACACATCACTTTTGTAATGTATCGCATTTCCGAAATAAACTTTGGATACCCAAGAAGATCAAACGAGTTTATCACTATGTTTTGGGAACTTATATTAGTGAAAACAACATTTTAAACCAGTCTAAACTGGTTTGGTGGTCTTAGCTGGTCTCCTCTACTGGACACTTCTGTAATGTGAACTTGGATGTAAACTCTGGATATTGAAGAAGATAACATGTAGGATGGGATGAAGTTGGTGTTGATTTAGTTCTGAGTCATCCTGATAGGTTTTTTGTAACTTTGTATTGCCAAAAATAACATCGTAAACCAACCTAAACAGGTTTTTGCTGGTCTCCTATTCTGGACTTTTGGCAGGGTTTTGGATACTTTCAACAAGCAAAACCAACTGAAGACCAGATTGTTTAAACTGATCTCCCAGTCTGGCCAATGTTAACCATATAATAGGCTGGTCTAAGCTTTTTTCCCAGCAGAGTAATGTCTAATATTTTGTTCTGCAACATCTCTAAGGAAAGAAAACCACAAACAAGATCTCTATTGTTTCTTCTAGGAATTGACTGAATCATTTTCAAGACAAAGATATTGCGTTTTAACAAACAATTTAGACTACTTTTTTTTTACTTGCAATCACGCACAATAAGTACAAGAATGTGCTTTAAGAAACTAACATGTTGATTTGAAATGCGGGAAGGAATGAGACGTTCTCTGGGTTCTTCTGAAGACCAGATTGACCAGGCTGGGAGAACAAGTTTTTAAACCAATCAAGCACAGAAAACCTATTAGGCGCTGGTTAAGCCCTTAATCTACGAATATTTTGGTGGCCGAGTCCCAAAACACACTGGAAGCCAATCAGCAGCGAGGGACGTGTCTAGTAATGATAAGGCGCTCAGTGAGTGCACAGGACGGATATTAGTAGACTGACTATAGATAGAGAGATGGCAGATAAAAATAAAGGGGAAAATATTGGAGGAACAAAACGTTAAATGAATGTTGGGGTGTGGGTTTGTTTGTTTTGGTGCTTTCAAATGTCAACATTGTTTGGCAAATTTTGTTTGCTACACCCTTTAATATCTAATATTTTGTTCTGCATCATCTTTAAGGAAAGAAGATCTCAATTGTTTCTGCAGGGTGATATGGCCGGCAGACTGGTTGCCCACTGAAGCTATTAGCAGGGCTGAGTCTGGTCAGTACCTGGATGGGAGACATCCGGTGAAAACTACGTTGCTGCTGGAAGAGGTGTTAGTGAGACCAGCAGGGGGTGCTCATTCTGCAGTCCGTGTGGGTCTAACCCAGTATAGTGATGGGGACACCAATATTGCAGGAGGAGGTCTCCTCGATCTCTAGGCCGCCCGAATCAGGGCCTCTTGCACCTGCGCTTACACCCAGGTTTGGCGGGGGCCTGGACAGGTTGGGCATCCTGCCTGTGACCGGCTCTCTCACTCCACCGAGGGGATGCCCATGTAC
>QVTF01006119.1:0-13444 GCA_003573665.1 Oxygymnocypris stewartii | reverse complement strand
CTCACAATCTTGCAGTTTTGATGAAAAATGAGAAAAGCAACTGCAACTTTTGATCAATTCGGACTTTTTTTCCTCAGAATTGGGAGTTTATGTCTTTAATATTCTGACTTTAAATTAATCTGATAAAAAAAATGTATTTAGACTTGCGAGAAAAAGTCTGAATTGTGAGATAAAAAATAGGTATTGGCTTTTTAATTTTTTATCCCATGCTGGAAACAAGCTTCAATAAACATAAATAAACTGTATTTTTATTAATTAATGTAAAAAAAAAATACTGCAACAAATGTATTGCACATTTTTAGTTAATTGGACCTAATTGTAAAGTGTAACCTTTATTTCATTTGTAACACTAAATCATTTAATTATGTATCACACGTTTGAACCTAACAGACTTCTTTTGATGATTTGCTGAAAGTCTTCTTGTGCTTTCTTTAAAATTAAATGCAACTTGGTTTGATATTTTATTATCAAGTGCAATGACATTCAGGCATTTTTAAGGGTGACCTATAAAAAATATCCAAACATATTTGTATGCTTATGTATAGACATATTGTAAAATCATCTCAGCCTTTATGAAATCTATTTTGATATTTAAATAGCTTTTGATACCACTATTTTTTTGGATGAAATATTTTTATACTGTGGCAAAACTTGCCTGATTGCTCAGGGATGCAATCACGTGTTCTGTGTATAATATTATATTGTTAAAGGGGATGAGAGACAAATGTTCCTGCATAGATGCAAACGTGACCTCAAAGAGGTTCTTCTGATGCTTTAAACACAAGACATATCTGATAATCACTCGACGTCTTTATACAGCGCTTAATGATTGTTACAACTGTGATTCGTGTGTTTATGTTTCTGTTACATGATAATGAGGGCTCAGAATTAATGTTAACCATAAATAACATACTTTCCATTCTTAAAAATAAAGGTTTTCAATGGTGCTGCTTATATTCAGCAAAGAGCTGCTTCTTATTAAGAGCTATTTATGGCTATATAAGGTTCCTGAGATGGCTAATATAAATAAATATATATATATATATTTTTTTTATTAGATGCTTTTGATGTTTAGGTTCTTCAGATCCGTGTTTTGGATCATTTTTCCTCAATGGATCATTGGATCATTTACTCAAATTTTATTGCATTGTGATTTTTAAATGTTTGACTAAAGTAGCCATCATCTTATTTAATATGTCTTAAGATTTAATAATATATCAAAATTAATTTTAGTAATTTAAGCATGTATATATATATGCCAAACAAAAACAAATAAGTATTACTATTATGGGAAGTTTTATACCTGTACCCGAAGCCTTTATGTTTAAGAGCCCATTCCCTCACAGAGATAATTTAATATGTAATAATGAATGATTTTTTTCACAGCAGGCCAAAACATGAAGTGACTGGGCATTTGTATGCACGTGAATGTTTGTTTGTGTTGTAAGCGCTCTCAGACTTGTTTTATTTTCCAGTAATATTTCAGCATGTTTTTATAGGAGTATCAGCTTGTGTACAGAGCAGGATCTGTGGGAGGTTTTGTTTTGGTTGTTATGGAGCATTAAATAAACTGCATTGAATAAACTACGTGTAGCGCCGCCTGCTGGTGAATTGATCCACAAGACAAATGAAAGGAATTGTTTACATCACCATGACAACAGCCAGTGTTTGTGGTCTCCATGGAGACCGCTATAAATAAACCTCCTCAGGGAAGCACAGCAGTCCCATGAGAGAACAACGTAACTTATTTTATTGACTTCAACCTTTCAATTATTTTAATTAGATTAGGGTAATAAACCATAATGTCTATAAATACAAGACATGGACTTCCCTTCCTGCCAGGAAACTCATTTCAGGATTTAACGGTGAGAAACATTAAACGGGGCCTATAAGTTACGTTCATCTTCGATTTGAATTTAACGTTAACGTTAGTTGTGTTTCCACATGCTTTTGTAACATGAAAATCTGGATTATTAATTTATCATAAATGTTTTACTGCGAATTAACCAATGATTTTTTGTATGTATTTTTTCATTCATTTACAGATAATTTTACAGATTATGAAAAACAATGATAATATATTGTTTAAAATCATTTCTGTGTGCTGTGATCCAGAAATCCGCTTTCCACAGAGCTCAGACTCTGGATTTTAAGAACGGTTACGCTCTGCCCCGGCGGCCCGCGGTCGGTACCGGACAAGATCCGCTGCTGTCGGTGAACATCAGTCACAGCGAGAGGAACCAGCTGATCAGAGAGACATCCCGAACCTGACCTACGGCACCGACACACCCCGCCTCCCGCCGCTAGACTTCACCCCGGCACACGCCGCTTACGACAAGAAGGTGACGAGTATCTATCTATCTATCTATCTATCTATCTATCTATCTATCTATCTATCTATCTATCTATCTATCTATCTATCCATCCATCCATCCATCCATCCATCCATCCATCCACCTCTCTATCCATCCGTCCATCCGCTCTATCTATCCATCCATCCATCCATCCATCCACCTCTCTATCCGTCCGTCCATCCGTCCGCCTGCCCGCCATATCCATCCATCCATCCGCTCTATCTATCCATCCATTGATGTAGCATTCGGTATGTCATTATATCCCAATCTATTTCTATGTATTGTGTATCTATTGTATCTGTCTATCCATTGATCTAGCATCCTGTCTATCTCTCTCTATCAATCTATTTGTCTTTCTGTCTATTGATCTAATCTGTTTGTCTATCTGTCTCTTATCTATCCATTGATCAAGCATTCTGTCAATCAATCTATCTGTCTGTCCATAAATCTATCATTGTGTCTGTGTCTATCTATCTATTCTATCAATTGTTTCTATATTCCTATTAATGTATCTATTGATGAAGCATTCTGTCTATCATTCTCTATCTATTTGTTCTATCTGTCATTCTATCATTGTCTTTATCTATCATTCTATCTATGTGCCTGTCTATCCACCAGTCTATTGTTCTATCACTTTATCTGTCTCTATCTATATATCTATTTATCATTCTATCTACATCTATCGTTCTATCTGTCTCTTTATCCATATATTTCTCTCTATCTCATTGAATCAGAACCAACCTCTCACCTTTGCCCTTTGACCTTCAGGTGCTGCGGTTCTACGGTTACTTCCAGAATGAAGTGTTGCACTCGCCGGATGAGCTCTTCCGCATTCGTCCGGTGGTGATCTATTATCACCTGGAGGACGACAGCGTGTGTGTGACCGAGCCACCGGTGGAAAACTCTGGAATTCCTCAGGGAAAGCTGATCAAACGTCAGAGGCTGACCAAAAACCAGCACGGAGATCTGTACCACTGGAAAGACCTCAACGTCGGGATGGACATGAGTGTGTTTGGAACGGTCTACAGGATAACACACTGCGATGCCTTCACACAGGTACACACACACACACACACACACACACACACACACACACACACACACACACACACACACACACACACACACACACACACACTGACTCCACTGGACTGCTGCTTCAAAGAGGTTTGGTTTGACTGACTGAGTGTGCGTGTGTGTGTGTGTGTGTGTGTGTGTGTGTGTGTGTGTGTGTGTAGGACTTCATGGAGAGTCAGGGAATAGTGTTAAACGAGTCTGAGTCTATTCCCAGTGATCCGTACACCATCCGCCGCGTTCAAGCACAACAAACCCACATCACTCCCTACGACCACAACTATCAGCTGGAGCGCTTCCTTGCACTGGATCGACAGGTACACACACCACACACACACACACACACACACACACACACACACCACACACACACACACACACACTCCTGTATGTTTACACACAAATACATTCTTTCTCACTCATCATTTCTCTGCTGTCTTCAGGTGCTGCGCTACTATGCGCTCTGGGACGACACAGACTCTCTCTACGGGGAGAAGCGGCCCGTTACGCTGCATTACTATCTGGTGGATGATTCTGTTGACATCTGCGAACATCACGAGGCCAACAGCGGCCGGGACCCGTTCCCAGTGCTGCTCAACAGACAGAAGATTCCCAAAAACATCAAATCAACCTGCGGTGAGACCATAAACACACAGATTTCAACACTGCTTCGATTGTGTTGCTTTTTATGTTTTTAGAAGCTTGGATAAACTAAATCAGGGGATCACAAACTTTTTTGTTAGCCAAACCCCTTAGACAAAAATATTTACTTAATAATAGTTCATATTTCAATAATCTGACAGCACATTAGCATAGTTCTCTGATTTGGTTAATGTTCAAACGACGTGCAGGTAAACAGATACATTTTTATACACTACCAGTCAAACGCTTTAAAGATTGTTTGTGCTTTTTAAAGAATTCTCTTTTGCTCACCAAGCCTGCATTTATTTGATCCAAAGTATTGCAAAACCGTAACATTTTAAAATATTTTTACTATAACTGTTTTCTATTTGAATATATTTAAAAATCATTAGCATCATTAGTCTTCAGTGTCACATGATCCTTCTGAAATCATTCTAATATTCTGATTTGCTGCTCAAATTGATTTGTATTATTATTATAATTATGTTAAAAACAGCCGAGTAGATTTTTTTCTGGTTTCTTTGATGAATATAAAGTTCAGAAGAACAGCATTTATCTGAAATAGAAATCTTTTGTAACATTACAAAATAATGTAAATAATAATATAAATGTCATTATCACCACCTTTGATAAATTTAAATCATCCTTGCTAAATAAGAGTATTAATTTCTATAATCCCCCCAACAAAAACAAATATTATACTGACTCCAAGCTTTTGAATAGTATAGTGTATAATGTTACATGTGTTTTTGTTTCAGATAAATTCTGATCTTTGGATCTTTCTATTCATCAAAAAATCCTTAAAAAATGTAATGAACTGTTTTAAATATTGATAATAATAATACTAAATGTTTCTTGGGCAGTAAAACAGTATATTAGCATGATTTCTGAAGATCATGTGACACTGAAGACTGCAGTAATGATGCTAAAAATACAGCTGCGCATCACAGAAATAAATTACATTTTATTATAGATTCAATATAAAGCAGTTGCTTTAAAATATTTCACAATATTACTGCTTTTGCTGAATTTTTGATCAAATATATGCAGGCTTGGTGAACAGAAGACAATTCTTTAAAAACTACACCCGTAGTGTAGAATTGTTTTTCAGTAAATGTTTTATTTTGACCTTTTATATTTAACTTTTTCATATACAGGGCTGCACAACCTGACCAAAAATGTATTTCAATTATTTAAAAATATTTAATAAAATAATATTATTTTACACTACAAGTTACCAATATTTATGACTTAAATTCAACAGATTATATTTATTTAATTACATTTCAGCCTTTGTTTAGATAATGGCACTGAGCTAAATTGCTATTTTATTTCATTTTGCAGCCATAAACAAATTAAAGTATAAAAAGTTAAAATGAATGAAATAATATAAAATAGAGTTAAAAATAAATGAGCAATATTTATGTTTAGTTTACTTAATATGTGTTTTTCTTTTGCATTTTATCTGATGTTTGATGTCGTTGTTGTTTGGAAAAAAAGCTAATTGAAATATTTCAAAAATACATAAAAGAACAAAATAATAAATAACGGAGGAGAAAGTAATACAAAAATACATTCAGGATTAATTGTATTTGTTGTAGCAAGTCATTTATTCCTTTACTTATTGTCCTATTAATATATGTATTTATTTTTCATTTCTTCAGGTTTGATCCCCCATAGACTACATTTATATTTAATTTGAGCATAATAAAAGTACAATATCTATATATTAACCCAGAAGCCTTAAACTTCTCTCTGTCTCTGTCTCCCGACTCAGAGCCGTTCCCCATCTGTGTTCTGGAAGTTTCTCCTCAAGACGTGAAGGAGTATTTCTCTCCTGAAGACTTCCGGGTCGGTGAAGAGGTCACGCTGATGGGGAGGCGCTTCCTGCTGTATGACTGTGACGACTTCACCAGGAAATACTATCAACAGAATCACCCCGACATCTTGCTCAAACCACTTACTGTAGACACCAGAACACAGCAAGACATCAAGAGGGTCAGATACGTACTGTTAACAAATCACACCTCATCTTAGTTCAAAACCAATCAATAGTGCATTATTATAAGTGATCACACTTATGTTCTCTAGAGATGATTTAAACAATTACCCAATAATAATTACAAATATTATATTACATTTTTACTGTTATGAATTTAATGTTTTAGTTCATTTCTAGAAAAATTGCAAGCCTTCTAAAATAAATGTGACATTTTAATAGATTTTTAATGTTAATAATATTTTCTATTAAAACTCCATTTTGATTTACTGAAAAATAAACGAAAAGCCTATCGCGTGCCCTATTTGTCCCGCAGGTGATTCCTCCGTATAACGGCTTCGGTTCGCTGGAGGACTCGTTGCAGAACTGCCTGTCCCTGATTCCTGAACCGCCCAAGAAAGACGTGATCAAACTACTGGAGAACGACAACAAAGTCCTGCGTTACGTCGCACGGCTGGTGAGAGTACAGCTCGTTTGGAGCATTTCCTTACTGAATGTTGTGCTACAAGTTACACCAACGCAAGCAGGGAAACGGTCTGGAATACTCGATTCTGATTGGTCAGTCGCCACCAGTGTTGGGGGGGGGGTAACGCATTACAAGTAACGCGAGTTAGGTAATAATATAACTTTTTTAAAGTAACTAGTAAAGAAACTCATTACTTTTTAATTTACTAGAAAATATCTGAGTTACTTTTTCAAAAAAGTAACGGTGAACATGATCTTACTGTAGTTCTAATCTAGACTAAATGTGAATGTGCATTAATTTATCCCACTCGCAATAATTAAATATGTTAAATAACACAGATATATCTAATCTCATTTTATTAACCAATGTGTTTGCTGCTGACATTTGATGATCCAGTTCAACCATAAGCAAAAATGACTTTAGATAAACTAACTATTGTGCTTCGTTGTTGTTTTTTTTATTGCTGAAGAGTGTTGAATCTTCTCCTGCGTTCTTCTGTATAGACGTGAATTTACTCGTCCTTCAGTCTGAGTTTTATTCATTACACTTTTTGGTGTGAAAGGCTTTTATATTTGCTATAAATATAACTTCTTATATTAAAAACAAACAATCAAGCCCTGCTCATGTTTAAAAAGTAACGCAAAAGTAATGCAAAAGTAACGTAACGTATTACTTTCCATAAAAAGTAACTAAGTAACGTAATTAGTAACTTTTTTAGGGAGTAACGCAATATTGTAATGCATTACTTTTAAAGGTAACTTTCCCCGACACTGGTCGCCACACTGAAACCGGCGCTACTTTCACGTCTTGTAATTGTATCACTCCGCGGATTCACGCTTCATTTAAACGCAGCACAGGCTCCGATTTTCAGGAAAACGACCTCAGAGAATTTAAGTATTAAAGTTCGGCATGAAATTAAAGTTGATCTGTTTTAGGCGTTTAACCAAGATCAACTGTGACCCTGGAGCACAAAACCAGTCACAAGTCGCTGGGGTATATTTGTAGCAATACAGTATGGGTCAAAATGATTTTCTTTTACGCCAAAAATCAAGTAAAGATCATGTTCCTTGAAGATATTTAGAAAATGTCCTACTGTAAATATATTAAAACTTAATGTTTGATTAATAATATACATTGCTAAGAACTCCATTTGGACAACTTTAAAGGAAATTTATTTCGATTTTTTTATATATATTTAGATCTTGGCCAAATATTGTCCTATCATAACAACCCATACATCAATGGAAAGATTATTCATTCAGTTTAAATTTAAAATGGTCCCTCATGATTGGTTTTGTTGTCCAGGGTCATCGATGTGGTAAAATGTGAACTCATTTCTGGGGTTTGGCCTATACATCATCCCTGCAGTGCTTTATTGTTTTGTACATTTCATGCAACTGGTTCTTTTCCAAATGTAGGTTTATTTTCCAATGTTTCTACATTAGTTCTTACAACAATCTCGTCTGCCACAGGATTCCCAGAATCCCCTGGATGAGGGCCGACGCTTCATTCTGTCTTACTACCTGGCAGATGACATGATCAGCATCTTTGAGAGATCAACACGTAATTCTGGCATCATCGGAGGAAAATTCCTAGAGAAGACTCGTGTCCCAAAACCAGGAAGCTCTGTGGAAAAGCCGGAATACTACACACCTGCAGACTTCTCCATTGGAGCGACTGTGGAGGGTATTGACAGTGACATCACATCCTGTGAATCATCGCACTCTTGTTTCTCTCTCATGCTGTACTGTTCTGTTCTCTGCAGTGTTTCGTCATCGGTTTGTCCTGATGGATGCCGACCGTTACGTGTTGAGGTACCTGGAGTCGCTGTACAATCACGTCCCTGAACACACTCTCTCTTCCCTGAGACAGAGGTTCGGGGTCAGTCAAACCTCAGACCAGGAGGAACAACATGAAGGTAAAAATGTTTGTTTGTTTGTGGTCTATATACCTATAATCATACAAATAAAAGGTTCATTATTGGCTTTGATGGTTCCATGAAGATCCTTTAACATCCATGGAATCTCTCCATTTCACAAAAGGTTCTTTAGATTAAAATATTCTTCATTTCAAGAAGAAAACTGCTCACGAAAGATTAGGAATCAAAAATATTATATTATATATTATATTATATATATATATTTAAATATTAAAAATATATATATTTGGTAAAATATATTATATGCAAATATTTTTCTACCAATATATTTTGGAAAGTACATTTAAAAAGTATAAATATTTAAATAAATATAAAATATCCACCCATATTTTGGGTGCATTTGCATTTAATGTAATGTTTTTTCTTGCGCTTGAAATATATTTTGGTATATGAAGGTTGAGAGTAAATAGTTTTTTAATGATTATTATTTCAATAATTAGTTTAAGTTCTCAACATGTTTGAGAGGCTGATATTGTTTCTCTTCACAGGTGAGACTGATGGAGCTGCGGTCGTGCTCCAGAGCTGAAATCTACTCATCATCAGAAGATACCAAACGATCATTCAATTATGATCATTCAAGTCCTTTTTCATGTTTGTGCTTTTTGATGTTGAGATTTCCCAAGTATTGTATATTAATGTGCAATAAAGACAAATGCAGCATCAAAATGAATAATCATTTTTGAGGCCCATTTATGTATAATTTGACTGTATTTAAGAACATGTCTTAGTCCTGTTTCACCACAAAATTTGAAGAAACTAATTATTTGTTTGCTTATGAACCTTGGGCTGGATTCATCTTAAGAAAAAAGTTATACAATCTTAGTTTCTATGATCCAATGTGCAACTCTGGAAAATGTAACTACCCAAAGATTCTCTTAGATTTTGCTTTTTGTAAAATTACAGGTTCAGATGTCTGATTAGATTGTATCCTATAAAGATGTCTTGTCTTACACAACAAACTAAAAACCTTGAAAGGGAGACATTTTTGAATACGTGTGATATACAGTTGTGTTCAAAATAATAGCAGTCCACTGTTTTTGGTAGAAATTATATTTCTACATGGCAAATATTTGACTAGTAGGTGTGGTAGAGTAATAGAAAACCAACATGGCATGCATGCTGTTGATTCTGTGTTATAATGATAAATTGAAAAGGGCGTGTTCAAAATAATAGCAGTGTGGAGTTTATTATAGAGGTAAATCTTTCTGTGAAAAAAACTGGTATCAAACCCTTATTTAAGTGTTGTACTGTGTATTTATCTCTGAAAATCGGAGTAAAATGGGTCGTTCCAGACATTGTTCAAAAGAATAGCGTATTTTAATTAAAAAGTTGATTAGAGAGGGCAAAACATATAAAGAAGTGCAGAAAATGATAGGCTGCTCAGATAAAATGATATCAAATGCTTTAAAATGGCAACCAAACCCAGAAAGATGTGGAAGAAAGTGGAAACCTACCATTCGAATAGAAGAATAGCCAAAATGGCAAAGACTCAGCCAATGATCAGCTCCAGGGTGACCAAAGAAAGTCTGAAGTTACCTGTGAGTACTGTAACAATTAGAAGACGCCCATGTGAAGCCAAGCTTTCGGTCAAGAAGCCCCCACACAGCCCCATTGTTACAAAAATGAAGGTTACAATTTGCCAAAAAACACGTTGACTGCTCTAAAGAGAAATGTTTTGTGGACTGATGAAGAAAGATTGTTCTTTTTGGGTCTCGGGGCCGCAGACAGTTTTTCAGACGACCCCCAAACACTGAATTCAAGCCACAGTATACTGTGAAAACAGTGAAGTATGGCAACGCAAACATCATGATATGGGGATGTTGTTGGGCCTATTTATCACATTCCAGGGATCATGGATCAGTTTGAGTACATTAAAATACTTGCACATTTTAGAGTGGTCTTTTATTGTGATCAGCCTAAGTCACACCTGTGCAATAATCATGCTGTCTAATCAGCATCTTGATATGCCACACCTGTGAGGTGGATGGATTATCTCGGCTCACTAACACAGATTTAGACAGATTTGTGAACAATATTTGAGAGAAATAGGCCTTTTGTGTACATAGAAAAAGTCTTAGAGCTTTGAGTTCAGCTCATGAAAAATGAGGGCAAAAACAAAAGTGAGTAAAAATATAGTCCTAAAATATTTTCTAACTCCTTTATTCTCAGTATCAGTATTTTTTGCAATAGTGCTATATTTCATGTTAAGTCAATTTCAGTTATGTGCAATTGTATATCCCATGGTGGTATTGAATTTAACTTTATATTTTTAAAAAGTCGTCCATGCATGATTTTATTGATGCAAATGCAACATTTTTAAATCAGTTTTAAATATACATGTTGTTTTCAGTTCATGCTGGTTTTAATAATAAAAAAAGTTCCTAATAGGCTTCTTTTTGTCATACAAACTAAAATGAAAAAAAGTGTTAATGAAAAATGACAAGGACATTATTTTCATCAGAATCCCATCCATTAACAGTTTATATGATGAAATAAACAATCAAATAAATGTTGAAATGTTTCTGCAAAGACCGAAAACTCAAAACAATTTAACTATTCAAAAAGGTTCAATATTTTATAAAGCATTGTCATATACAATCAAATATCAAACTGCATAAATGTACAAAGCAAGACCGAGTTTGCTGTGTTCAGGGTCATTTCACTACTACAACACTTGTTCCTACCTCAAACATGATTTGACAGTTTTTTTTGATTGTCATGTAAATCATTTGTTCATTACAAACCCAGAATGTGTGAAGTCTCAAAATAACATCTCAGCTTAAAATTATCTCAATACGTTATAGTGTCAAGCCTAGGCCACCATAGTCGACACTTTTGTACCTCAAGACACGCAGATACAGAAATACAAACTAACCTCAAAACAGAGCTTTAATAAAGAAAGATTGAGTGAAGTTTAGAAACATATGCAGAAGAAATAACATGAATACTGAAACTGGAAAGAGAAGTTTAGTAGGTTGACCAGAGTGCCCTCGTCACTTCCTCTGAGAAACACAGCATGCACTTCTCTTGATATGGAAACAGGAAGCAGCAGGCAGATTAACTGTTTCCTGTTCCTGTGCCCTCCATGCGCTGGAATGGGGCTGAAGTTTACGGTGCTTTGATCTTCTTGAGACGAGGAGATGTGCCGTTCTCTGCTTTAATCAGTCCATTCTCATGGTGACCTACTGCAGAACACAACAGCTCGTGTTAGAGAGGAAAAACTCAATGAACACCAAACCACGTGTAACTCAAGACATCAGTGTTTGTCCTCCTTGAGTGTCACTTTGGCTTTCACACACACTATGAAAGAATATGATTGCCTAGAGGGCAGGGAAAGTTCACCTAAAAACATATTTACAAAACCTGTATGATTTTTTCTTTCAGTAGACCATTTCAAGCTATTCACAATAGCTCTGTGTGAGGAAAACAACAACATGTAAGGGTCACCCTCACAACAGTTTGAGAAAAAGCCTAGACAGAAGTAGTACAAATCACAATAAATACCATTTACACAAAGTACAAATAAAGTTCGATACTATTTATACTGTACTTGTAGTGACTCACAAGTACAGTAGTACATAGTAAAGTGCTATATAAATGCCAAATTCATTCATTATGGAAAGAAAAACATGTGCGTCTGTTAATTTTAAACAAAAAATATGTTGTTCAAATTGATCCCTAACACAATGGAAATACAATATAAATTTTTGAATTTAGCATATTTTGGTAACACTATTTTTGGGTCTCAACTAGTTGCTTATTAGCATGCATGTTCCTACAATATTAGCCATTTATTAGTACTAATTAAGCACACATTAATTTCTTATTCTACATCCATAATCCTACCCAAAACCTAAACTTAACAACTACCGTACCAACTATTAATAAGCAGCAAATTAGGAATTTATTAAGGGAAAAGTCGTAGTTAATGGTGAATATGTGTTCTCTATTCTAAAGTGTTACCCATATTTTACATTTACAAGTGTCTGACAAGCTCCAAGAGTTTTTCTGCTTTTATGTGAATTTTTAGTATTTGTAATAGTGTCGATTTTTAGCAAATTGCATTAAAAGAAACAATAAAACCAACAGGATTAATATAATTTTTTGAGAAAAATGTACTTTAAAATGTAGTATTAAAAGAAATTGCTGTAATGAAAATGGTTTTAATTTTTACTTTTAATTGCACAGCGTTTCTCCAAGTTTTATGAAGCTAAATTGTTTGACTTTTTAAAAACCCTTTTAAGACCAATTGATGGAAATCTAAGGAATAAATGAAAGGGAACCCAATACATCAATGTTCTCTAAATGTAAAGGTTTAAAAAGAACAATTAATTAAACGAATCACACTTCCAAACAATCTCCATTACCTTTTAATTCAATTGACAAAAGTAGCTAACTAGAATATGGAAATAACTTGTGCTGCATCTTCTAATCACACTGCACTAAATTGGTTCTTCATTATTATTTTTGTGTTGTTTTCCAATGAAATATCTAAAGATTTTTAAAGATGGAAGCAAAAATGACCCATGACAAAGTTTAAGAAATGTATCAAAATGAAGTGAAAAATAAATATCTGCCAATGAACTCAGACAAATCTACTACATTTAAAGGGAAAACAAGTTCTCATTTCCCAGACAGATGTTTGTTATTGTTTTAAGCATAAACACACCTAATTTTGTTAAATGTATATCCAAAAAAAAATGTACATCTTGATTTTGCATGTCATGTTAATGTATCTTGATTTAAGGCCGTTTAAAAATGTGTATTGGAAAACCAGGTAAAAATACTGACAAAGATGTTTATTTTTTTCAGTGCATGCAACATTTAATGCCATGATTTAATGAATTTAGGACTTTCTGTTCTGATTTAATCCTTTCAAGGCCTTAATTTCTGGAAGAGCAAATGAAGACTTTTAAAGACCCACAGAAAACCTGTTACAAACGGCAAGTGAAACAATGAATTAAACATGA
>QVTF01006118.1:0-27855 GCA_003573665.1 Oxygymnocypris stewartii | reverse complement strand
AAAGACGACACTTCTGAGTTTCTGGAGAAAATGAAACAGGGGGATCTGGACTGATTTTTGAAAGTGCAAAATAGTCTCATCTTCTCCATCATTGTCAACAACCTGCTGTTTACGGTCTCTCTGAGTTTCTCCATCTCACTTACGCATAAAACATTCATAACTGAGATGGCAGATGAAAGAGCAGCGCTGGGTAAAAATGAAGCAAAAAGACGAAGAGCAAAAGAAGGATAGAGAGAGAAAGTAAGGAAGAGAGCGATGGCTCTCCTGAGGGCCAATCCCTCTCTGATTGCCATGCTGAAGTATAAACATGGTCTTTCAAAGAAGGCTCTAAACATAGACTTATCATAATCCTCACAAATAATACACAGGATTGCACATTCTGCAAACTCCAAAAAATGGCTTCGTAAATCCCACATAATATCAAGTTAAACTGCTACCTCAGATGCACAGTGAAGATGTAAATATTTGCTTCTTTGGCAGATTTTCAACCTTATCTCCGATACTTAAGAAACATTGTATTTTTAATGCAAGTTGCTGTAGAGGACACCGGGCTAGTTGTCACAGTAGCTACAATCTCAGTTTTGGGAAACACATACAATAGTTCAAGACTGTCATAAATTAGAAGAATAATCCTGCCCTTGAAATGAAAATTCTAATATCATATTTGTGTAACAGTTTCTAGGTAAAAAGTACACACAATGAAACCACACTAACACACATTTGTGCAAGATTAAGGCTAATTTGAACTGAAAGGCTGAACATGCTCTCAGGAAAGTTATTTTTCATAAACATCAGGATAGATCAGGCTACTGTTGCATGAATTGAATCAATTGTTTTGCTGCAAAAAATTTGATGAAAAGCAGTTAAAAATAGTAATGCATAATAGATTTTAAAAGCAGTTTTTTGTGAAAATAGTGGTGTTTTATACTTTAGACAGTTGTTTTAACTTTTTTTAAAGCCTCACTAAAAAAATAATAACATTGGCAGTAACATTGGACATTTTTAGATAGACTTCAAGGTTATAATTTCTATAAATTTTCCTAAACAACAATTTCCAGTCACCCCTATAAATGACTAGTTATAAAACACTAAAAAAGACATTAGCGAAGACTGCCTCATTGTAACACACTGAGAACAAAAGCACAAATACCTTTCTTTTATTCACTTTGCATACTGGCCTGGAGACAATCTCAGCCATTAAAATAGATACAAATGTCTCAGTGTTTTGCAGTCTTGACATCTTCCTTCAAGCAATAATTTGCCATACTGTACGGTTTCTTTCACCATGGCGTTTTACATTTTTAAACACGACCTTGCTTTTTGTATGAGTTAACTGTAGCTGCGGGTTTGGTTCAAACATTTGTATGGATTAATGAGTTTTCAAGCAGCAAGTATCGCATCTTGTTTTTTTCATCCGAAGAGATAAATGTACCACTGACAAGTGTCAGTTCTGTCCCTCTATTTGGGGGGGATTTTCAGCTTCACATTCAGGATTAGATGTTTGTAAATTAACCTAACAGAAATACTACTACTGTGTGCTGTTTTGGGCCAGAGCTTTAAATAAAATGTTGATTCTATAAGATTTCTCTCGGTCATCAAATTCTACCTTAAAGGTATAGTTCACCCAAAAACAAAACTTTGCTGAAATTGTACTCACCCTCAGGCCATCCAAGATATAGATGAGTTTATTTGATCATGTAAACTGATTTGGAGAAATGTAGCATTTCATTACTAACTCACCAATGGATCCTCTGCAGTGAATGGGTGCCGTCAGAATGAGAATCCAAACAGCTGATAAAAAACATCAAGATAATTCACGCAAATTCCGTCCATCAGTTAATGTCTTGGGAAGTGAAAAGCTGCGTGTTTCTAAGAAACAAATCCATCATTAAGGCATTTTAACTTTAAACCGCTACTCCTGGCCAAAATTCATAATATTGAATATAAATGCATTTGTATATTGAAAAAGTCCATCCTTTGTCTTCTTCTCACATCAAAATCCACCAGCATATTTGTTTAGAACTATATTGGACAGTTTTCACTTGTAAACTGTGTTTAAATGGTGCATATTTATATCCGGAAATATTAACAGTTAACTCTTATCTATGGCTTATCTCTTGGCTGGCCTGAATGTAAGTTTGTTTTTTTGTTTTATTTGAAGGGGGGGGGTGAAATATTCCTTTCAATTCAGTCAGGATTTGTGCTAATCGTGAAAAAGATCAAAACAAGAGCTTCGCAGTGTGGCATGTATGTAAATACCACCACCAGATGTCATATCAAACCCACTGGAGGCGTTTAATCGATCATAATGACTAATACGATGATTACCTGGCCTAATCCTACACTGCATTTGGCATGTTTTCAATACTGTCAGTCGCCGCTGAATCGTACCCTGACATCAGCAGCGTAATGCTTTGGGTTCAATCACTCAAATGACAATCTATAGAGCCGCGGCTTCCTTTACAAGCAGTAAGAGAGCCATAGGTAGTTCTGAAGATTTCAAAGGAAAAAAATCTTGTTTTCAAAAGGAACCTAGAGATTACGAACAAAGAAAGAGCTAAAAGAAGTCCATTGAATGTGATGCGATGGAAATGCAAGGAAATAATTGACTTAAAGGTTATAACTCGACCTAGAGGCAAACTCACCTGACTCCATAATGTGGTGCCTGCCGCACTGCTGTTTTTAATTACATTTGAATTAAATTAATTAATTTTCTATTTCTCTAGCAATAAGCATTTTTACACAGAGGGTAATGACCTGTTGCAGTGCTAAAATTAACATTAATTCTTCTCTTAACATTTAGTGCACAATTAAAGGTTTAATCCTCATCATCCATGTTCTTCAATCATTTACATTTGACATTCATTTAGTCGAAGCTTTTAGTGAGCTGCTAAGAAAATGAGTTTTCCGTTAAAGTACCCTGGGAATAATTTTACATAATTACTTGCTTAACATTTCTAGTGTATTTCTTTGAGGATTGACAGTTGTTTGTTATGATGCAGCCCGTACAGTGAAGCATGCCGTCAATCTCAATATGTCAGAGCATTTATTGGAAAAGGTATTCTACTTTAATAAGACAGATCATTTTTTTCATCGTTTTTTTGTAATCCTCCACATTTAAGTGCCACGCCCACATCTCAAAAACCAATCAACAATCAATACAAAGAATCAGTTTATTGCACGCTGATGTCTGTCTGTTTTATTGTGATTGCAAATGATAGTCCACCGAAAATGTCAATTCTGTCATTACTGTTTAACCCTCATGCCGTTCCAACCTGTATGACTCACTGAGTTTCTTTCTGCGGAACACAAAATATATTTAGAAAAAAGTTGTGTTTTCTTTAGAATTTAGAATGAAATATAACGGAGATGTTCAAACCCCTACTGAACTCGTTTTCTCCTCTTGTATAAAATGCCTGTGCAGTAAAGAACAAAACCCTGATACTTTACACAGGTAATGGAGTCATATACCGAGCAAAGAGTAAATCATCATAATTAATGATTTTATGAAGCCTTCATGCACCACCTAATGAATATTTT
This sequence comes from Oxygymnocypris stewartii, assembly GCA_003573665.1. Lineage (NCBI taxonomy): Eukaryota > Metazoa > Chordata > Actinopteri > Cypriniformes > Cyprinidae > Oxygymnocypris > Oxygymnocypris stewartii. The sequence continues at coordinate 24,315 of QVTF01006118.1, read as the reverse complement.
AGGAGAGAAACATCCCTAAGCAGGACTGATTATTACAAAGTAAATTACTGAAATTCCCCATGGGATCTGACTCAATCAGTTGCTGTCTTTTAGTACCTGAATTTCCCCTGGTGCTTCAACATGGAGATTTTATCCCATGATTAAATTACGGCTCTCATCCTGTCGGGCTTGTTTCATATATCCAGAACTCTTACAGTACAGTCACATGGTTTGATGCATATCTTAAGCATGACGGTCACTGCACTTTCAACTGACAAGAGCAGCGTAACAATTCTTCCTGAAAAAAAAACATTTTTCCTGAAAATAATAACACCATATCAGTTTGAAAAGGCATGAAGCTGAGTAAATAAAACAGAATTTGCATTTTTGTGCGGACTACTCCTTTAAAGGGATAAACTAAGAATACTTAATGCAGTGCCTCGCAACCAGATTCCTATATTAGTAAAGCCGGAACCAGAAATGTGTTCCTTTTTACTCATACTATACAAAACATCTAATCAAATAAAAGCATAAATTAATAATGCTAGTATATACATAGTATAGACAGATAAACAGACATAAATAAATCAATAAATACAATTTAAAAAAGACTACTAAAAATAATTTGATGGATGTATGGATTTACAGCCACTTTTGATCAATTTAATGTGTACTTGTTGAATAAAAGTATTACTATCTAAAACTATTAATATCTATAAAAATCCTGACCACAAATTTTTAAACAGTTGTAGAATATATACAACTTTTTCCAGAGTTTTTAACATTCTAAATCTTTCTGAGCACCCGTGGCGTACACGTACCCCTGGTTGGGAATCGCTGCTTTGATGACAGCTTGGATCAGTGAGAACAGTTTCAGAGCTCATGATATTACTTTGTTCTTCACCCTGTCAGACCAGAAACCAATGATTACCACCTCAATCACATTCAGCTGCACAAGAGACTTTCTTCTGCTGTTTCTCTCTGACTTTTGACTTCACTGTCAATGAGAAGTGTTTTTATTTTATGTTTCTTTACCAAACGCATCACCCAGTCATTACAAACAGGAATCAAGCTCACAAAATAAATACGGTTTTCACTGACCTGCAAAACTGCCCACGCAGATTGAGTCTAATTCTGGAAACAAGAAAGTTTATTCACTAGGGTTTATATGTACCACCACCTCTCAGGTCAGGACAAATGAGATTGGATTGCACATTGTTGACAATAGTTTTTTGGTTGCCCCTCAAAGATTCTATTTTGAAGTTGATGAGATTATATTTCATATAGAGATTGAGACGGTAACCTTGACTCTGTGTTTAGAGTAATTCTGGAATAGCTGTAGTTTATCTGATTAGTTTTCTCAGAGGCACACAGACTAGGTAAAGAGGAAATATGGAGCTACGGGCACTTGAATGAAATACTTAAGGGATTACAGTAACAGGATTTTTCCTTTCGCTTAAAAAAACATTAAGACAAAAATACAATTAGATGCTCAAATACGGTGAAAGGCTTCGGTGAACAGAGATTTACTGTGTGTGTACTCAAATACAATTTAATTACTTCTTAATTCTATAAGAGGGGAATCCTTATGGAGTTAGAAAATAGCAAAAAACAATAAAAAGACATGGATAACCTATTTTTCCTGTGCAATACAGAAGCTTGAACTTTTGCTTATTTTTTCATCTAAAAACCTGAAGTTGTAATATGTTTATAAAAAATGTATATACATATATGTATATAAAATACAGTAAAAAAAGGAATAAAAAAATATCTATAAAATGTGAATTTACAATTATCTGTGAAATAGAATGACCTTTGTTCTATCTGTGAATAGAACTTGTACCCCCCACCCCCAAGAAACAGCAAGTACCGCATTACATTCAAGGTGAAATTTTTAAGTATTTTCATTCAAAACATTTAATTAAGGGGGGGAAAAACTTGAAGAGAATTACCTTAAAAAATTACAGCTTAAGATAAATGTTATAAGAGCCCTTAGGAAAACAACGAATAACTTAATTAGCTTGATGAACGAAACACACGTTTAAAAATGCTTCTAACAGGAAACAATGGCGTAATAACACTGATCAGATAAAAAAAAATCCTTAAACTAACCATATAAATGTTGAACAGGCCCTGCTGTTGCTCATCTTTTAAAGTCAGTGAGTCTGTCAGATGTCAGTGGTCACAGCGGTGCAGCTCGGTGAAGGTAAGCCCAGGGCCAAACCGGACCCCTGGGAACTGCCCAACACACAAGGAACAACTCCTGTCAATCAAAGTCCAAAGAAACATGAGGCAGAGACAGTGAAGAGCACCGAAACTTCAGTGCAGAGGTCACTTTCAAAAGAGTTATGAAACTTTATGCACAAAGACAAGCACGAAAGAGAAAGAAAGCCTTTTACTGGACAAAAAAAACAGATGTTTTTCCATAATGGCAAAAGATCTGCATCAACTGAGAAGTCTCCTTCTGTGAGACCTCCTACTAGTCACAGTCACAGACAGCACTGCACACAGCACAGCAAAACTGACAGGATTTATGCTGGTAACTTACATTACAAAATGTATTACATTTCAGTTCACATATTCATTCTGCTTTCATTCCGCTCTCAGAAAAAAAAGTTACAAAAGTTGTCACTGTACATACCTTCTCAAAGTACTAATATGTAACATTTAGGTACTAAAATTTGCATTTTAGGTACTAATACGTACATTTAAGGTGCTTTTATGCACCCTTTATGGTTATATAATGTACAAAGGTTACCTTTTTAAAAGTAATGCCGCAGTGACCGCTGTTTTTTTTTAAGAGGGAAGGAAAAGTTTGACAAAAAACACTGTAAAAAATATGTTCAGTTCTATTATTTTATTGCATTTCAATAAATGAATAAGGCAAGAATAAATAAAGAGATATTGATTTAGTATATGGAAGACAGATCCTTTGCTATTAATCTTTAAGGACATTTCACCCTGTGTGATCAGAGATGTGAAGAACACTCATGTTGAGGATATCATCATATTCTCATGTTGAGGACATCATCATATTCACACTGTGATTTATAACTGAAGGTCTACGGATGTGAACAGACACATGCTGCTCACCTGAAGTCAACGTGCAGCAAGCTTATGAGAAAAGACATGCATGAGATAGCCAGCAGAATAGCTCTGGATATCCGTAAATACTGAGCTGCATCACACAAACTGACACATGCAGGTCAAAAATGACTATGTAATATGTTACAACCTTCAGGTTCTAGCACATTATTGTAAATGCACTGAGAATAGCGAGAGGCCTTGTAAAGTGTACCAGCTCTGCCCAACCGACTGCAACAATAAGGAGAAAAATAAACAAATTCTGAATGCTGGCTTGATATAATATCGTCTGAAAGTAAAAAAAAAAGTTTTAAAACGTATTTGAAGGTTACAGAGAATTACAGACCATCCATTACAGGAAATCTGACAGTCTGAACAGTTTAAAATATATATCACACTCAGTAGAGAGTATGGTGTATGTACAGTAGAATGAGTCAAAAGGAACAACAATCAGACATTTTCAATATCAATCTATGCATTAATAATATAAAATAAAATAAAATAAGAAAATACACTGGAAACCCTGTTTGAATTTGATGTTTAAGAAAATATTTTAATTAGTCTTTGATTGGTTTTTAATTAGTAGTCCCACTTTAAAAGGCTAATATATACATACACGTATATATATATACACATAATGACGTTTTATCTCACAATTCAGACTTTTTTTTTTTTTTTTTCAGAATTGTGAGTTTGTATCTCACTGTGTGTACATATTTAGAAAACATTTTTTTTAGGATTGCGAGAAAAAAAAAACATTCAAATTGCGAGAAAACATTTTGAATTGCAAGGGGAAAAAAAAGAATTTGTGAGATAAAAAAAGTCACAGCTACCTTTCTTCTATGTTTTAACCCATGTCGAAAACAAGATTTGATAAAAATCTCACCATTGTCTAAGCCAGAAACTGACACAGCAGATCAAAGGGCAAAGTAAAAGAGCAAGCTTATTAAAAGCATAACAGAACAACAAGGATAAGTTACTTACAGCTTACAGTCTTTGCACATTAAACTAGGCTGGAGAAAGCTTTTTAACATCAAGATAATTACTCCCATCATCCTTAAGTTCCACTGATACAAGGAGTATTTAGGTCCAGACGAGGGCACCTTCATTATCTCCAGCCTGGCAGAAGAAATGGACAATTGAGTGTGAGCATGACTTATTAAGGTCAATGAACAAGCGTGTGGGTGAACGGACTTGGCAGATGCCAGCAGGTAAAGACAACAGCACGAGCACAAGAGACTAATCAGTGCTTTAGCACATCCCTCTGGATCCACACACACACACACCATTCTTCAAGCTTTGAACCAGGACCGACCGCGGTGTCAGACAGAGTTTTCTTCCAGCTGAAATCACACAACCGGTCACTAAACATACAAACACGCGCCAGCAGCTGCCATAGTGACCCTCCCATTGAAGAATCCTTGAAAATAAGAGTGCAGATGTAGAAAAAAGCGTTAAGTAGAGAAGTCGTCAGAGCGGTAAATACAAGGCCGCAGAGAGGAGACATGAACCCAGTGTGCTGGACCTCGGCTGATCCTCAGTCTTGTTGTTTCTGCTCGACTTCATCCTGTGTCTATGTGAGGTGGGAAGAAAATGAGTCTGCTTCAGCAGAGTGAAGCACACAGCGGGTGAGAGCGGAAAGCTTTGCCTGGACTGCTGTTAAAAAATACGACTGATATCATATCCGGATCCAACCACAAAGTTGCCATGAAATTGCTTGACAAGAGCAGTTTTCTGCCCCTTGTTGATGTATTTCCTGTTGAAACAGGATACAGGTCAAACTCGAACCAAGAGCACCATGTCTCAATATGACACAAGCATGTTTGTAACCAATAAATATAATTTAAGTTTTAAAATAATTCTAAAACACCTAAATACAAAGTTAAAACAGTGCTGTTTTAGTATTATTTTGGAGTATACTATTATAGTGTTAATATTTTGAATTAGCTTTTTTTATTATTTCTAGTTTATATTTTGTAATTTGTATTATAGTTTGTCTGTTTTTTTCCATTTAGCTTTAATTTTATATTTGTTTTTCTCATTTGTAATGAAATTATCTTAATTGTAGTACATTTCTAATTTAAGTTTAGTAATTTTGTTATCTGCTTTTTAATTACTATTAGTTCATTTTAACATTGAAAATGTTTATATTTTAATTTTCATATGTTCCTTCTTATTTCTTTAATTTATTTTAGTTTTAGGATTTTTTCAGCTTCAATTTTAGTTGCAAGGCACCATTTCTAAATGTGAAGTTATAATATAATATATTATGTTTATAACATATATATGTTTGTTCACATAATCCATACTACATCCAATATGAATATCATCATTCAAACCGAAATATTAGTAGAAACATCTAAACAGTAGAAGGACAAACCATGAATGAGTTGCTATAATCTCCTGCTTTATTCACCAACCCATGTTATATCTCTGTTAGAGAGAGATGAATTGAATATTCCTTTAATTTCTTATTAATGGTCTTTTCCTCCAGAACATGATTCAGATGTTAATGACAATAAGATGTAGATGAAGTGAGGTCAGAGCACCTTAATTGAGTTTGGTGACTTCTGCAGATACTTCAGGGAACTTCCCCTTCATTCTCTTACTGTCAGACTAAAATGGCAGACGTTGAAATGTTTGACAAATATGGCCATTACAGCTGTGAATATTAAGTGAGTGAAATCAGAATTTCCTGGAAATGTCCAGCTAACATTTTCAGTGTCTTTAAATTGCTGTCAAATGCAAAATTGTTGTTCTATGTCACAAATGGCATAATTATATTTTTCCTACTATTTATTTTCAAGCATAAAGCATCTGTGTTCCACAAGAAAGAAAGGAAATCACTTCATGATTTCAGAACGCAGCCTGCAGTCTGAAATAAAACACACACACACCACACAACTAAACACTCCAGCCGTGTAATGAGCAAGCAGATTGGGCTAACGGCTTATTCCTGTAAGAAAACAAACACATTAGAAGAACCCGCCTCTCCAATGGCCTAAAGCTAAGAAGATATGATCTGAGAGAGAGAGACTTAACAGAGAGAGTTGGACAGAGACATATGAAGGACACCGGAGACTTTCCCTCACTGTTGCTTCTGTTCAGGAGATCATTTTCACAATCAGCCTTTCCAATTGTCATAATGTTCAATCAAATCACAAAATGTCCTGCCCATCAAGGTTTTTATTTTTATATCTCTTTTTTACTCAATGTCACAAAACGTGGGTTGCAAACGGTCCACTGAATTTTAAAGCATTTATGTTTATGTATCAATTTAACATGTAATTTAACATGACCAATTTGATTACTGAACACATTTGAAGAGAAATGTATTAATCAACATCTGATAAGCTTAAAGGGGTCATCGGATGCCCATTTTCCACAGGTTAATATGATTCTTTAGGGCCTTAATTAAAAGTCTATAACATACTTTGGTTACAATTTCTCAACGGTAGTGTAAAAAACACCCTTTTTACCTTGTCAAAATCATCTCTTTTCACCGCAACCCATTTTGTTGCATTTCTCTTTAAATGCTAATGAGCTCTGCTGACCCCGCCCCTCTCTTCTGTGGGGTGACTAGCCGTTCTCATGATACGGTTTACTTTAGCCGCATTTAGCCACAAAACTCGCTAACTAGCACATTATTAGGAAAGGCCATTTGCAAAGATTCATAAAAAACCCTTAAGTTCACTTCCTCTGTAGGTGAAGCTGGATTGCTAATGAACAAATGCATTTAGGCAGATCGGGGATTGGCACATTTCCTTCAAAAACTAAAGTAAAGTTAATCCTCTGCGTCTTCAGTGGCTCAGATGTCCGGAGTAAATGACGACTGCTATATTCATTATTACATCCAACAACAAAACACCTCAATCGCTTGGGAGTCATTCTTGTCTACGACGTCTCTGGCGTCGAAACAATGGCGGACTGTTCACAGCTCACTCAGGGCGGGTCTAACGTAAGACGGCCAGGTCAATCAACTGTCGTAGGAGCGGCGTTGGTTTGTGTGACGTCACACAGCCAAGAAGCTGAGAACGGCTTGATTTGAAACATGGGATATTATTTATAGAGGTTTAAAAAAAATACCACTGGGTGGATTTGTATCATTATAGGGTGGATGTGTACACACTGCCAACACACATTTGTGTTCAAATAACATGTAAACGTGAGTTTGGCATCCAATGACCCCTTTAACTAATCCCATTACAACTGTACTGTTAAATAAGAAACCTGACGTCATTCTCTCATGCAAACAGAAACATCTTTTGATAGCCCTAAAATAATCAGTTAATTATCAAGAAATAAAAACACAAAAACGTTTGTGATCATACACTACTGTTAAAAATGTGAGGTTATCAAGACTTTGAATGCATAATTTATTCCTGTAACATTACTCTAGCCATCAGTGTCACATGAATCTTCAGAAATCATTATAATATGCGGACTTGGAGCTCAAAAAAATTTCTTATTAGTATAATTTTTGAAAACAGCTTTGCTGCAGGGTATTTTTATGGAAAGTGATTTTATTTTATTTTACAGGATTCATTAATGAATACGAAGTTAGAAAGAAAAGCATTTATTTAAAATTAAATAAAAATGTAACATTAAAAATGTCATTTGTAATCACTTTAACGCAGCCTTTCTGGACAAAAAATATTGATTTCTCTATAAAACAAATCATATTATTTTACTATAGTGCACGTGTGATACGTGTAACACTAAAATGAAATTAAATGAGACATGTATATTGATTTAATGTTAGTAAATCATGAAGAAAGAGATTCAGCAGTGTTGCTATAGTCACATCCTCAGCTGAACGTGACTTCTGTTTGTGAACATCTATTTAGCACAATCTGACAAACTTTAACGGTGGCTAAAAGGTCATTTACAGCACTGTTCAATGTGTGTATATATATACACACTGAAAAGGAAAAGAAACCGTCACCAAGCCCTCTTGATGCAGTTCGCAGACTAAAATTTACTCCAGTCCATATATCCTGTAAACTGTCTGAGCATATGAGCGTAGCTTCAGGAGCGACGCACCTCTGTGGACGCAGGCTGTAATGTGACTGAGTAATGGAGGTTCATGAGAGCACTAATGCTGAAGTGAACTCGCCTTGACTGCATGCAGAGACCTCAGATCCAGCAGACATCCTCTGATCTGAGTTTGCCCGTTACAGATTAGCAGCACAGACCAGGATGTGATCTGAGCCCAGAGGAAGACATGCATTCAGCGCCCCGCTGAGCACTAAAGAGCGCCAGCATTCACAAATCACAGAGTGATCTCTCATTCACAGAGGCCAGAGGAAAACACCACACACTTACGGTTTGTATTTGACATTAAATTAAGTGTGAATCTGTACGTCCGGACGTGCCTCTGTGCATAATATAACAGCAATTTGATTATATGAAGTAATTATTTCAGATTTCGTATCCTTTGCAAAGTTCTTCTAATTCTTAAAAAATGACTAAATCTAATTACTCATAATTAGATGAGCAACACACTTGCATTTATTCATTTAGCAGATGCTTTTATGCAAAGCTACTTTGATGAAGAAAAGTGATTCATCCTAAGGAGATTTCCGTACATTTGTTCATTTAGAAGAAAATGACAAATGAGGAAACACTTCAATGAAGATGATTCATTATTAGCAGACAATGACATGAGGCAAGTGTTTCCATAAAGATGCCAAATTGTTCAGAAATGTACAACAAAAAGTTAGTATGCATATGGAGTGTATATGCACGAATGCTTTAACATTATGGTTCAATATGATTCAATTTAAGCTCAAATCAATGTAATCTCACGACTATTCAAAAGTTTTTTATATAACACTTAATTTGCATAGACACTAAAGTGTACAATACTGATGTATTGATAGAATTGTTTATGTATGAACAACTTTAGACATGCAAATGTATAGGAGACCTTATTTAATCTACGAATATATAACTCTTGGTATTAATTTGTTGATTATATGGTATTTGTGATCAAGGATTTAATGAATGCAGTTGGCTTATTCACTTAATTTAAAATAACATTTTATTCTGAAATTAATGCTTTTGTCCTTTTTTGAATAAATTGTTTTATTTAATTTTATTTTAGGGAGGGACCATAGACACAAAAATATCCTTAAAACAATAGATTTTAAATAAATAAAGTATTTTTTAGCTTTTACATTGTTGAAAAGGGGTTATTTTTGTATTTCAGGAAGAGGGTTAAAATATCTAAAATATAAATAAATTTGTTTAAAAAAATGACAAGCACATTTATTATGCAAACGGTTTGAACATATTTAAAATGTCTATAGTTGTAAATATGTCAAACTTCATATATTTTAGATCTTGGCAGTATGCATATTATTATCAATTTTAGCTCCTCAAATACAAACAAATATATTTGTACCTGTAAATATTACATATGAATATCTTTGTATTAGAAAAAGAAAAAAGAAATAGACCAGGCTGAATTAACATTATTTGTGGCATAATGTTGATCACCACAAACTAATACATTTGATGGTTAGACGACGTAACTTACAGTAGAAACCCTTTCTCAACAAAATACCTGAAAGATCTACCGGTGACACGCGACCCAAAGCATCGGATTGCAATTATTGTGACAAGAGGGTGGACAAGAAGATCTGGACTTATAATGTCTAGGGCTGCAGACATGTCTAGCGGAATGAGGACGGATGATCCGGAGCGGCTCTGGCCAGCCGCAGGGCCTCGGTGACGGATAGCGAGGCGGCCTCTGTTAAATGTCTGCTGTTGAAGCCTGACTGATTGCTATCTAGCAGGCACTTCTGCGAGAGGGAAAAAGTCGCCTGATTGAAAACCACTCCCTCAAGTGTTTTTGCAAGAACCGATGGGAGAGACAGGTATTAAGTTTTCTACTACTGCAGAGCTTAGGGTTTTTTATTTTTGTTTGTTTGTTTAAATGTGGTGGGGATATTCCAGAATCCTGAAATAAAAAATATCATGATTTCCATAAAAATATTAGACAGCACAGCTGTTTTCACATTGATATTAATATTCATCAAATAAGTATAACAATGATTTCTGATGGATCATGTGACCCTGAAACTGGAGTAATGATGCTGAGAATTCAGCTTTGCATCACAGGAATCAATTATATTTAAAAATATATTCAAATAGAAAAATTATATTTCACAATAGTACAGTTTTTGCTGTATTTTTTTAATCAAATAAATAAATACAAGTATTTTAAGAGTAGTATATCTTACATGTAATAATTCATACTATCCACTACCACCTTAATTTCATCTAAATTTCTGCTAATTAAGTTAATTTAAAGTAGACCAGAGAGGAATTTACAATGTCAAGTCAATCTCACGGTAAAGTATTTCCATTGCTGAAAGCAAACCAAATCTGTTTACCTCTGTCATTCTCTATTATGAACTTGCGAACCTGTGATACATATTTTCTGGAGGGTGTCTCATATATTACAGCACATTGAAAATATCTGGAGAGCAGTTGGTGTGCTAGCGATAAAGTCTAATCTAAATAGGAGTCTGTGTTTGTAAACTCTATAAGCATATTAAGCACAGGAGACACCCTCCAACAAATGTCCCTTTTCCCCGAGTTTGTTTTCCTCACTACCAGTGTCCAGCACTAATCATATTTCATCTGAGTTGTGAGCTTGCAGTCTGAATTTACATTCATGCATTTGACCGATGCTTTTATTCAAAGTGACTTGCACTGCATTCAAGATAGAGATTTGTATCAGTGCTTGCTTTCTTTGGGAATCAAACCCATGACCTTGGGTTAGCAGCATGCTGTGCTTTGGGTGCTACAGGAACAAATCAAATTGAATGTAGTGAGAGGAAAATACTGGGTGCTGTGAAATAATACTAGAAAATATAGACAACACATTTTTCTAATGCATACTAATGCATTCTGATTCATCCATACTCGCTTTAAATAAACATCGCAAACATAGTTTGATGCTTAACAGATAAGTCTTCTGGGCCGATTTTACTGAATCATTTAAAGTAAATAAATACAACTCATTAATTGATGGTATGAATCACACTGAATTTGTCAGAGCAGAACTGCAATTCTTTGCTGCCCAATCACATAAATGCATAATCACAGCCAATCAGAAGGTATATAAATGTTTGGACCAATGAGATTCCTCTGGGTGGGGCTACTCCGCAAGAAACCAAGGGACCAGAAAAACATTAGTCGCATCTCAAATCACAGTTGCTTAGTTTATCGTGTTGTATACATACCTTATTAAAGTTTGAGGTCAGTAAGATTTTAAAAATAAATAAATAAATAATGATAATAATAATGTTTTTATGATAGGATGCATTAAACTGTTGAAAATTCACTGTAAACACATTAATTATATATATATATATATATACTGAAGACTGGATTAATGACTACTAAAAATTCAGTTTTGCAATCACAGGAATACATTACATTTTAAAATACATTAAAATAGAAAACAATTATTTTAAATTGTAATAATATTATTTCACAATATTACTGTTTTACTGTGTTTTTTATCAAACAAATGCAGCTATAAAAATCGATATAAATTAAAAATCTTACGAACCCCACATTTTTACTATACTATAAATAAATAAAATGACAAGTTAATTGTGCATTAAAATAGTAACGCTGTACAGTAAAGTTAACACAAATGAATGCATAAATCATCATGTGCAATAAATGAAGTAAAAACTTTTTCATTTTACAAACATACTATTGTCTACTCATGAGTTGGTAATATTATATAACTAATCTTAAGTTACAAAACTTGAAATTATAAAAATAACCATGAAGAAATGAATGTGAATAATAAATGGTGTAAAAAATGTACATTGCATTAACTAATGCTGATGAGTAATAAATAAAACAAGCAAACAAACAAATAAATAAATAACCTTGTTGTGAAGTGCTACCAAATTGCTCTTGTTTAGTTTACAGTAAGGGCAAATGATTTGCCAGCTGGTGTTTCCTCAAAATAAGCTTTAATAGAATTCTAAAGAAATCAGAATTGATGGACCTGAAACCCATCCTCCTCCAGCTCTATTAGTCTCACATCCCAGATGATCTGACCCTGGGAACTGTCTTACTCTTTCACTCCATGCATGTCCCAGCTCTGACCTCTTCTCGTCTCTACCCTTCTCGCCGTCCTCATCCTCAGGCGCGCGCCCGTGTGGCTGTGATTAATTCAGCTGGGCTCTGGGAGCTGCTCACCGTGAGGGAAATTTACGCAGCTAACGGCAGATCAGCTGTTCAGCGGTGCCCTGCACGGGAAGAAGGACCATGCGGCACACATGATAAATAACAACAGATGAAGAGGAAAAAAAAAAAGAGGACACCAGAGAGCAGTACGGACGAATATGATGAACAAAAAGGGTTTCAGTGTCCCTCAGTCTCCACTTTGTGTCTCTTGAGATCTGATTCTACCGCACAGAATTATTGATGAAGCACATAGCAGAAAACAACACTCTTATGAAGACACTAGGAAACTGCAGATCGCTGGAAGAGACACACAGCGTTTAAGAGTGAAAAAGACCAATAAGAACAGTTATAACAATTATAAACGCCTCACTGTAGAATCACAATACCCGCTATGACAGTACTTGGTAAAAATATGTTGTTAAATATTAAGACATACAATTTTTTATTATACATTACTTGGGGGGTTTAATATTTACATTTTAAGATTTAGTTTTAATGTGCGATTAGTCACATAAAATAATTAGTTGTATTTTTTTGAAAATCAATAACCCTAAAAATTGTTGAAAATTTTGAAATCATCTTAAATCTCCAAATGTATTTCCTTGAAGTCACAATCAAATAATCATTAAAAATAAAGAATCAAAATGGCATCAGCCTTTAACATTTCATTAATGGAGTAAATAATAAAATCAAATCAATTTTTACCCTCAAAAACTTGGGCCACTGATATCAAGATAGCATAGAATAGCATAGAATAGAAGTATAGAATATAATGAAATTTGTAAACATTTTCTGAAGCTCCTTATTTTCTGATTAACGAATCAATCAAATTCAGCGTATAACATATTTCAACAAATAAAATTATATGATATCAAGATAAATAAAATACAAAAATGCAAGCCATTAATAAAATTAAATTAAATTAATATTCAAATATTAAATTTAATTAAAAGTTAACATTCTGAAAGCTCCAAATGTTATGAAATCATATAAGCAAAATTTCATGAAATCAAATTAGCAGAAGCCCTTAACATTTCATGGTATTAAGTATACATTTGTATATTAATACATTTAATTAATTCTCATTCATAAAAACATGAACCATTGAAAAATAAAATAAATGAAATCAAAAATTATTTATTCAAATCAAATCAAATAAATAAAAGCACTCCTATCTCTCAAAACAGTCACAGCTACCAGCGTTCCACAGACAGCTCACACACAGCACAGCAAGAAACATGTGATCTGAATTCTTCAGCTTTATATTGTAGCTTATTATTAGCAAGGAAAGAGCTGTTGACAAAAGGCCAAGAGTAATCAGAGACTACAGCACTAATGAACAGGAATATCTTTCTAAGCACACTGAGGCAGAGACAAGGGTGCGGCGTCGAAGCATACAGCACAGTTTGAATAGAGATGAATGGCTCTATATCATTAATCCTGCAATGGAGCAAAGAGCAGTCGGGCAAAAACAAAGCCCTTTCGGACACCACTCATTCCATTTGGAATATTAACTGCTGTGTAATCTCTATGTGGCGTAGAGATCTGCAGTGAGAAGCGGGGAAAGTGCACTGAATAGACATGTTTTATCAATAAATTATACCACCCTGGGGGATTCTGGGAGGCTCTGCTCTCAGTTTAAAAGCTCATCATCTTGTGACAGCAGGAGAATGTGCACGCAAGGTCTGGGATCTCTTTTGTCCTGTTCATTACACAACCTTCTACATTTATATTCCATCAATGCTGCATATTTTTATCTCAATTGTAACAGAAGCCGACCTTTTTTTATTTTTCAGACAAGAGTGATTAGAAACCAAATGGGATAAAGAATGGCATTCTCCATCAGATCCGGAGCGAAAGGTAACGTAGTAGGAACGTTACGAGCATTTCATCATTGTTACCTCACTCTCATGAGCGCGTAATGAAGATGCCAGAGAGAGATTTCTGTGTGATCTGTCTGAAGTCCTCACAACGGCCCGTACAGAACTCAACTCAGCGTGAACCACAGACTCCTGACAGCAACGTTATTCATGTTAAACTCAGACAAACTGCCATATTATTACACAAACATACACTATTACACTATTCTCACGCCACTTTTTCTCCTTGATATCTAAAATGTGCTCGTGCCAAACAAAAGTCATAAATTGAAATGAAATAAAATACAAAACAAAATAAAAATTCTACATTATTTCTTACAAAACTGAACAATCACAAACCTATAAACTATTCTCACTAAATGTATCGCTTTGATATTTAAGATGTATATATGATGCTATGGGTTGCAGTCGTTTAGTTTAGTTTAGTGTAGTGTAGTGTAGTGTAGTGTAGTTTAGTTTAGTTTAGGTCAATGGCCCATGTTCTTGAGACTGACAAATAATTTGATTTGATTATTTTCTGAATTTTTCTATTAATTTTTGTATAATTTTTTAAACTTAGATTCTCACTGAATTTATCTCCTCAAACATATGAACTGCAGCAAAAATAAAATAAAATAAAAATGTATCCCTTTTAAGACATATAGTGTTAAAACCAAGCATTAATGTAATAAAATAATAAAGTAATAAATTACAAATAAAATAAAATAATGAGTTAAAATAAAAATAGTAAATAAATATAAATAAATATTTACGATTTCCTACAAACTGAGCAACACAAACTATGTTCACTGAATTTATCCCTTCAATATTAAAGATGTACTTACATATTGGGAAAAAACAAACATCAGCATTCAGAAGATGCAGTCCAGACCAGGGCTCTTAATGATATTATAAGATCAGATTAAATCCCAATCACTAACATAACATTTGCTGAGAAAAACATTTAATATAGATCATTTATAAGATAGTGTGGCAGACAGGAGCTATGCTGACTTTCATGTTTGCTAAAACATGAATAAAATAACGTTTATACTGCAGAATATATTTTTGATTAATTACATTCATTTGTCACTTCTAATCTAACACTTTGTACGTATTACTTTGCCAACACTACAGCAAACAATCAATCATAACAACCTACAAATAAGGTTTCTCTATTATAAACTCAAGATAATTACAACAAATCAGAAATAATCTAACTCAGTGAAAACTAGCGCAGCTTTAGCAGGTTTGCAACAGATAAACCGTATGGCCGTTAGTAGGCTCATTGTTTATGAATGAACCCCTGTTTTTTTGTTGTTGTTGGTTTTGTGCCGGTGGAGATGTTCTTGTGGGGGTTGCTAATATTGAATTCAGTGATGAATGTGTGTGAAGATGTTTACGAGCAGTGATAAATCTCAGGGCTTCATGGTGAAGTGAGTCAAGAGCATCTGAAGTTGAGCAGGCGAGAGTACAGACGCTGTAGAGGGGTGAGAATAAACCAACTTTTCCTGAAAATTACAAAAAAATGGTTTTGTGCCAAAGCTAAATCAAAGAAGGACCTTCGGTTTCATTGCCAAGTGAGCCAAAATGGTTCCTAAAAGACAATCTCCTAAAGTCAAACATGTTTTTTTAAGCATTTCATTCTTTATTTTTAGAGAACAAGACAAATTCGGGGTTTTTTAGCGTCTGCGGCTCTTGATAAATGTTGTGCTCTAAATGCCCAGGCAATGCAGAAAATGACACAAAAAAGTAGCAAAAAGCAGTTTTGTATTATCAACCAATACAAAGTCACTTTCTGAGGACTGGCAGGGTTATTTGTGTCCTGTAATTCTACAAAAAATGTGTAAAATATTCACCTACTGTATGTCTTATGATGCTACGGTAAGTCATAAGCAGGTGAATTTATTAGTTCATAAAAACGGTCGTGCAGTGACTCATCAGGTCAGGCCGTACATCTAATCACTGTTGTATGAGCAACATTTCATCAGCGGTTAATTAGCATGCTAAATCAAGCCTGCGCTTCTGCTGAAATACTCAGGGGATATTTGTACAATTTACAGTCAAGCAGTGTTGGAAAGCCACAAGCGGTGAATATACCAGTTTAGCTGTCAGAGGGCGTAATTATCGCAAACTTACATATATGTTTTAAAAGTATATTTTGTATTATTGTATCCAGTTGCTTTTTAATTTGTCCAAATCATGATTTTAAAAAGGCAGAAAAAAAAAACTAATTAGATCTCTGCTGCTTTTTTGTAGGTTTTTGAACAGAAATTGCCAAACTGTATGAACAAAAAATAAAGTATATTGATTAAGTGTGTGTGTGTGTGTGTGTGTGTGTGTGTGTGTGTGTTAAAAAATTGTGTTCATTAACAGAGCTGATATAAAATAAAAATAGAGAATAAAAAAAATTAAATAAGTCTTAATAAATTAATAAAAAATCATTATTAAATTAATTAAATAATACATGTGAATAAATACTATAAAATTATATAATATAAATAATAATGAAATAACACAGTTTTTATAAATGTTATAATAAGTAAAAATGAAAAAGAAACATCAATTCATTAGTCAAACTATATCACCCATTAGAAAAAGCAAGTATGCTGCATGTTAATCAAGCAAATACAAATACTTGTTCTGCTTACTGTTTTATACTTAAACCCTATACTTATCAAGCTTGAATTTTGCACATATGATTAAAAAAAAAAATTCAAAGCTAAAATAATTGCAGTAATTTCTAGGTTTAATTTCAGGCATTTTAAATTCGACAAGTAAGTGCAACCAAACTGCATGTGATTTTACATACTTTAGGAGAGAGTGATTACATAGAAGTCTTAAGGCAGAGCTAAAAAAGGGGGAGGGATCAAAAAAAGGTGTGGGGGGGGGGACTGAATTATGACTTGGTTTATTTTACTTGGTTGGAATTATTATTTTTTTCTAAAATGGACATTTACTACAAACAAATATTGTATGATCCCTAATAAGATGACAATTTCAAGACCATAGAATTTCATGTGAACATAAAATAAGCGGAAGCTACAGACATGGGAGCAATCCACAGCACTGGAAGAGCCAGAATACAAATGCATGAGTCTGAAGCAGTGTGTTATCAACTCTCACACGGAGAGAACTGCAATCTTGTCCCAATTATACAGCCACACTTATCAGAGCCTGTACGTGAACTCAAACCAGAATCTATGCCCACAGCCAGAGTCAGTGGACAAAGAGAATGATAGCAGAGAGAGAGAGAGCAAGAACTATCCACATGTCTGATCTTCTGCTTTCCAGAAGGTTCAAGTCGACATGAAATCAAAATCGACCCCATTTACTTTCTCAATGCATGTTCCTGGCCTTATTGAGCACAGCTGACCACAGTGCATGTTCATAATCTTCTATCAAAACCTAAATCTACTCGCTCCACATATGAAAAACGGGTCAAAAAAGGGTAAAGCAACTTAACATGATGAGGTTTTGAGATTTACACACCACCATTAAAATTAACATTTAGATTTAAGAACATTTAGATGTGTAGTGTTTTAAAAGAAGTCTCTTCTGCTCACCAAGGCTGTATTTACTGGATCAAAAATATTAAATATTATTATAATATAAAAAAGTCTCTATTTGAATATATTTGGAATGTATTCTTTTAATGCAAATCTGAATTTTCAACATTGTGCATTGTGATGAAGACGAGCCCACCAGCTCGTCGTCGGGGGGGGGGGGGGGGGGAATGTGAATCCGTGAAGGGATTTAAAAACGATGGCTCACTCGCAAAAGCACTCTCGTGCAAGGTGGAATTTATTTACAGTGCCAGAAAGATTGTCCACAGTGAAGAATATATAAAAAAGGGAAAATAAACCTGAAAGTAATCCAACAATGATATGCTCAGGTAACAAACAGGTATCCACCATATACGAAAGGGGTTTGGGTTTTGCTGAGGCACCGCAGTAGCACTCTTGCGTCGACTTGGAAAACAAGTCCTGTCTTTATGTTTGGCCTCGGCTTATATAGGCCAAACCCCGCCCCTTTTGTTGGACCATACCATTTAAAGGTAGACTAACATTTAAACACACACACACACAAAACCACATCATCAGCATATACTTAATCAAGATAACACTTCCGATCCATATATATATATATATATATATATATATATATATATATATTATATATATATATATATATATATATATATATATCCATTAACAAATACATTTAACACATAATTCCCACACTTAAACACTCAGTAACACCTATTCATACCAGACAATGGTTTTGCCAGCTTCCGGTTGCACTTTGCGCAGCGCGACCAAGCCAGTGCAACCGGAAGCTGGCGAAACCATTACTCCAGTCTTCAGTGTCATATTTATATTAACATACATACATGCATATATGCACATATATGTTACTATAAATATAAATATGACACTGGAGACAGGAGTAACAATGTTGAAAATTCAGTTTTGAATTAAAAGAATAAATTACATTCTAAAATATATTTACATAGAAAACAATCTGTCCTACTGTTCAGCAGGGGTTAACTGCTAAATCCATCCACTAAACAGCATGATTCCATTCTGAATATATAACCAGGTTTACACGATCCAATCAATTCATTATAGATATAATCGACTTATCAATTAACGTAAGAAAAGCAAACAGGGTTACCATGATATTCAGCATTTAACAACCTTGGCCTTAGTCCTTAAGGTTTACTTACAGATTTGATTAACAAGTAGCCGGGGCAGATTTGACGAGCAAATAAAGCCTCAGACGGGGTCATAAACACTGTGGAGCAGAGCAGCACTGAATTCAACTCACACGCAGACAGAGATAAAGGTCCTGCCACCCAGAGACTAATGAAGCATGAAATCTTCTCAAACCAAAATAACAAACACACTTACTGGGTTTTTAATGGAGCCAATCCTCATATAGAAATAATTTCACCCCACATAAAGTCAAACATTTCACATCTCCTGAAAAACAATTAACGTGCATAAGCAAACAACAAAAAAGCTCTTGCAAAGCTATTACAGCATGTGTGTAAATACAAAGCAATGACGGAAAACTAGTGAACACATACACCTTAACCAAAATGGACAAAAGTACATTCAGTTTACATATTCAAGTCACTGAAGTCTCAACTTTGACTAAGATATTTCCTTAGAATACACATAAAATCCTTAGAAGATGTATAAATATACAGTCATGGCCAAAAATATCGGCACCCTTGGTAAACATGATCAAAGAAGGCTGTGAAATGAATCTGCATTGTTAATCATTTTGATATTTTATTTAAAAAAAAATTAACTTTCATTGGATAATAATACATTAAAATGGGGGGGGGTATCATTATGAAATAAATGTTTTTTTCTCTAATACACATTGGCCACAATTAACGGCACCCTTTTATTCAATGTTTTTTAATCCTCCATTTGCCAGTTTAACAGCTCTACGTGTTCTCATATGCCTGATGAGGTTAGAGAACACCTGACAAGAGATCAGAGACCATTCCTTCATCCAGAATCTCTCCAGATCCATAAGGCGATAGTTTTGAACACTGGCTGGTTATGTACTTGCTCAAATATTGATTTCAGATCATTTTTAACCCCAGAAAGTTACGGACTGCAGCTTTACGGGTAGATTACAGATGTTCGTTTCTGAAGACTTTGATAATAAAATTGAGTTCATATTGAAATATTGGTCTCTTCAATTCAGACTTTTATTAACTCAGTAAGTCTGAGAACAGTTTTAGACATTATACTGAAATCATCTCTTAAGCTCATGGGAGAGATTTTTCTCAAAATGAAAAACTATATTTGATATTAATAAGATCTCATGACGATTTTTCTTTCCTGTGGGTTGAGTTCTCTTAAATATTTCGATTTTGTATTATTATTCTGTATTTACTGAGATAGTCGGAAACACCTTTCTGAGGTTAAAAGTTCCTCTTTTCAACACTTTCACAAAACTATTAACATTCATGTATTCAAAGCTGGAGGCGAAACAGTTGTTTCTCTCTCTCTCTTCCCATGCAGATAAACGTTTGGTGGGTTTGGCAGTTTAATGTGCTGTGGAGTTTAAAAGAAACAGATTAGCATGTCTGTTTCATATTCAAATGTTTGTACTAAACAGCAGTTGTGTTAATTGGTTATAGCTGGAGGAACGCCTCAGAGAACCTATAAGAATAGACTGTGTGAAATGACAAATGAGGACAACTGGGAGAAAATCCGCGTGAAATAAGAGACGGACGGGGAATTTTATGTTTTCCCAAGACGCCACCTTTCCAAAACCATCCACTGGTGCAGCTACCTGTAAACTATGGATTTTAAAGCACTTGGACAGATGCAACGACTCTGGAGAGCAATTCCATATCATTTCATCTGCAAAAAACACAATAAAACTTTATAATAATCCAGCAGTCCTCATGTAAAAACAACTGCATGTTACAAACTGCCCATGGTAAAATACACACACCATCCAGATCATTAGTATTATGCTGTGTGTGTGTGTGTGTGTGTGTGTGTGTGTGTGTGTGTGTGGTGTGTGGTGTGAGAGAAAGAGAGAACATATCTGTCATGTGTACAAGGTTTCACTGAAAATATATTTTTAAAGATCTTTGATTTCTACTCAAACCTTCTATTACTGTATTCAAAAATAATTCCTTAAAGACTTTTGAGAGGTGAGCGGAGCACTTAAATGTAGGAGAAGAAAAATTATCTAAATCTATTGTTAAATTGGTTTTCACTGTTGAACAAGCTCAGGTTTCTTAAATTTAACCGAAAGCCCCACAATCAATCCATAATAAGAGCCTTAAATTCATTTTAGCAACCATGATCGAGTTCTGCTTAACACTTTTAAAATGGCTATTTCTGACTGAATTGCACTTGAACCTGTAAAATAACTGATACACACTGCATGACTTTGATACAATGTATGGTTAAGTAAATTAACCAAATCTCTTGGTGGAATAATATATTTTGAATATTATTTAATATAATTTAGTGAACATGTCTTTAGCATAATGTGATGATTTTATCACAGTAAAGCGGGTCCCTTTATTTGTAGTGAAATCTAATCTAATGCACGGCCGTTTAAAGCTTAATACATTTGGATTTATTTTCAAAGATGTATTTGACTAGGTTAGTCTTCAAAGAAATCTGAGGGAGACCTAGTCAAAATAGCAGCATTTTAACTCTTAAAATAGCACTTACGGAACATAAATATTTCATATAATATTTATTCTAAACTCAAGATGTTTCTGATAATTCATATAATTACACAGGAGTGTTTTAGTGATATGAAATGCCTCCATTTAAACAATGTGATGAAAACGTAATAAATCTTAGGTCTGAATAAAGCACGTTTCTAAATATTTGAAGAGATTTGTGTCACATTCTAACATTAGTTCTACACTGAGTGGCCATTAAAAAAGAAACATTCATCCACTTAAACCTGCTGTCTACCCTTTAATAGGGCATTTAAGAAGCACTTAAGAAGTTCTTCAGCATTTAAATTTAGACTCCTGCAAATGCTACAAAACGAGAAAGAGAGACTAATTATAAACATCCGGCGAATACAATGATGAATTGCTTTTGGACTGCACAGGTGATCATTTTTCCTCAAGGACAAAAGACTCAGAACAAAACTATTCATTTGCTCCATCAAAAGATTGGATTTTTATTCTGTGTTGTGTTTTGCTGGCTGTACCTAATTCCCCTTCTCCAATTTCCAATCTCCTTCTTGCAAAACCACTAACAATGAAGGCAGAACGCTTTATGATTGCGCTTCAGAAAATCAATCAACACATGGCACATCACTGGAGACTGAACAGTTACACCAAATATAGCAAATAAATAGAGGACACAAATCAACTCCTATGTTCCAGGAAAAGGTGTACGGAATATGCATGGTTAAACACAACCTGCTGCAATTACACATCTATGTGAAATGACATTAGCCATCTATGTTAATGCTGTAATACAACAGATTTCTGAGTGGAGCAGAATATTCAACAAGACAAAAGGTATTCATCTTAATGAACTGATTTGTGCAGAACGAGACCTGTAATAATGGGAGGAAGTGTTGATGTCAATTGTTTGCATTGCCTGGAGCATTCCTGCAATATGTGCGAAACAAACTTAAATGTAAATTACTATTCAATGATAATCATAATCAAAATATACTTTTAAATGGCTGGAGAAAAGACCTATAACTCAAACTTCAGTTCGTTTCTCACACTTGATTCTTAATATTAGGCTGTGTAAAATATTACGGTGAATTAAACAAATTATGTAGAAATTGAATTTTTATTTTATTTTTTAAACAGAAAGCAAGTTTAATCCACACTGGATTAAACAAAACATTTTGAAGTACAAAGACAGAATATTCTTTGATGTATTGCCAGTCAGTCGTTAAAAGGTCTAGGTTATTAATATACAATTTACAAGCTTTTTATCATTAGTAGTATTCTGTGCAGTTTAAAAAGAAAACTTTTTTGCAGTCTTTCTACTTTACAATTTCATGTTAAATTCAATGTATTATTTGCAGTTTCTTTGTAATTAATTGTAAAATGTATTAGTAATTCATCAATTAAAAAAAATATACACACTGTAAAAAATAAATCTATAAAATAACAGAAAAGGTACTAGCAGCTCATTGCACATGACACTATCCATTCATTTTACAGACTTTTCCATTTATTCTAACACAAAATTAACTCTAAAAAACTAAATTGTATTTTATTTATTTTTTATAAAATATTTTTTATAATGGACTAAGCCATTTCTTGAATTAGTTTGCAGGGATAAAATTGACAACAACTGCATGCAGAACACTATTTTACATCTCTTACACGCAATAATGAAAATCATCCTAAAATGAAATAAAATAAAAACTTGAGACTAACTTTCACATCACGTAACAACATAAACAAAATAATTATGTCCCATCCCTCCATACATCCAAAAACTCTTCTTAGATTTACCAATGTTCTGGCCAACAAATGAACTCTATTGAGAGCGAGTGAGAACCGCTTCTAGATCTCTAGACCCACGTTTCATCACAACTCTATCATGACTGTCCTTCACAGACACAGGTGTCGGATCGGCCCGCTGAAGTCATCCCAGGCTGGTTTTTCACAGAATCGTGCTTTGATTTGAAGGTCACTCAATCGTTTGCATTTTTTACACATGAGTGTAACATCAATTCTTCCATTTTATATCATTCTTATTATTCCAAGACTTTTTATGCTTCTTGACAAAGATGTATGACGTGTGTCTTCCCTCAGCTATCCTCTGAGCTACGGAAACAATCAGCTGCATGGGTCCTGTGTGCAGGAGATAGCAGAATTGGCTGTGAGGAATGATCTTTGCCGTTGAGCAGAATACCTGCTCATCTCTCACCGTCTGCACAGAGCCGCTCCAGCCAACACTTCACACCGCCGCAGAGACATAACCTACACAGAGATGCATTTGTCCTTCAAACTATCTCTCTTTCATTAAAGCTCTCACTCTATGACTGACAAAATGTTTCAGAAGGTCATAATACACCAAGCTTAAACAGATGCACTGTGAAAACAGAAGGAGCCACTGCGTTTCAGTCAATCACTGCATGAACGCTTCATCACGGTCAATGTGATCTCCGAGAGAACTGAAAAAGAGTGGCTTTTGAATGGCAGGTGGAAGGAGGAAAGGAAGGAAAGGAAAGTAAAGTAAAGTAAAGTAAAGTAAAGTAAAAAGTAAAGTAAAGTAAAGTAAAGTAAGTAAAGAAAGGAAAGGAAAAAGGAAAGGAAAGGAAAGGAAAGGAAAGGAAAGGAAAGGAAAGGAAAGGAAAGAAGAAACAAGCAATACAACAACATTATAATAATATTCTATTTACATTCTATTTTTTTTAAGAATTTTTAACTTTTATTCAGCAATTATGAATTACATCAATTTAAAAAAGGGACAGTAAAGGTGTTTTTATTGTTACAAAAATGTCTGTTTTAAAAGAAACACTGTTCTTTTGAACTTTCTATTGACCAACACTCTAAAAAACACTGGGTTAAAAACAACCCAATTTGGAAGGTGTGTGTCCCGTTACATCTGGCGTAAAACCAACACAGCATTTCATAAAAGAGCATCATACCAACAGTCAAACATGGTGGTGGTAGTGTGAGGGT
>QVTF01006116.1:0-27931 GCA_003573665.1 Oxygymnocypris stewartii | reverse complement strand
GAGATGAAAGGATTACAGAGAGAATGGCACTGTATAATCCAGATATAGGATTGCATGAAATTATGTTACTTCAAAAAAAAATTGTCTTGTCATACCATCTAATTCTAAAATGCCGCTTTTGTTGCCTAATAAAATAGTGGTACAGTGGGGGTATTTTTGGAGCAAGAAAGCAAGGATATAATTGAATTTTAATTGAAGGTATGTCATAATAGCAACACTATTTTCCTATTTTGATATTGTGCAGTTGCTTTGACACAATTTGTATTGTTAAAAGTGCTATATAAATAAAGGTGACTTGTCTTGACTTGACTATGGGCCAGATTTACTAACAGCTTGCACCAGCGCAACCCGTCTTTTGGCATTAAAATAGTACTGTCAGGATTTACTAAAGATGTGCAGTGAAGAATTAGCACTTAAAAGGCACAGACACAGTTATTTTTGTGCCTGCCCTTATTGAATATGCAATTTGTAGGAGTTTCCCTTTCAGATGCAAAATTTATGGGAGGAGAGTATCAAAATTAATCACGCAACGTGATTTACTAACGTTTGCGTTTGTTAAATTACTGGTATTTGCGCCATTATTTAACACTGGTAGATTGCGCTGGTCATAATGGAAATTATCTGGCTGCATCTGTGTTCTTTAATGTGCGCATTGTCAGTAAATCACACAACAAAATTTTCCCCTCCCATCTGCTCTTTTATGGAATTGCGCTCTAATGCTAATTTGCCTTGTTTAGTAAATCTGGCCCTAAGAATTCAAAATGATTTCACTCAATTAACCTGTAGGCTTTTTTAAGATGTATTTGTTGCAGTTTTTTGCCTTTTGTTGTGATAGGAGAGTGTAGAGATGACAAGAAGCAAAGTGGGAGAGAGGGGTGGGAACGGGAAATGACGCCCGTAGCGCAATGGCGCTATATGTTGGCGCGCTGCCTACAAGGCTATCAGCGCCGACTTAACCTGTAGAGTTTAATGAAAAGCAAAGATGTCTAAAATGTACATCTAATTCATTGGATTATTGAACAATACCAACCCCATGAATTACAATAAGTATTCTATTTAAAATATAATACAACTAATAACGACATACCATTTGGGGCGTCCGGTGCCAATGGGGGCACAATTACCCCAAAGGTCTAATTTTATCTTTTCACTTTAAAATAAAAACTATAGTTTCTAAGTCTAAGTACATTAAACAAAAACTCACACACTCTCCTCTAAATTAGACTGTGCGCTTGGGATTATGTGGATCATTATGATGTTGTGTATTCAAAGGCTGTTCAAATTATTTAGTGCCACATGTTATGTAAAGTTCAAAATCCAGTTCTGATCCTATAACTATATCTGCATGTGGAGTACGTAAGTTTGTTTCCGCACAGGCAGGCAGGGCTTGTCATCACCACAGAAACACACAGTTAATGGGGGTTTCTAGGCTGTCAACCCACAGTCTCTCAGTTTCTAGACTAAAACCCTATCCCACCCCCAGAGCTCTCACGCTTAACCACAAGACTTTTCCCACTCTGGGACCCAGAGGTTAACTGAAAGAGTACAGGAGAAAGGACTAGGAACAATGAATGAGCAATGCCAGCATACATAAAGAATAAAGAACTGAAGAGGTGTCGCATTGGCTCTTGAATGATTATAATATGCACAATCCAGTTGTATGCAATCTAGCTGTGTTTTAAGCCAAAATTATGTTGTTGTTTTGAACACTATTTGGTGTGGACAATGACATTACCGTGCCCCTCCAGTATCAAATGTTAGTTTAGTATTCCCTGGTTCAAGATCAGTATGTGTCACTAAGCCATAATGTGAAGCCATTTTTTTATGATCCATAAATCCTTTATCTGTGGTGGAAATGCACAGAATTCTTATTCATTGACATTGGGTCCTGTTATAGAGAAAATAAAGAGAAAAGAGGAGAGATGAGAAAAACAAACTCTGCACATTTATTTTTCATTGTTCCCTACACTTGTACCCAACGTATCTAATACACCATGAAACCTGATACAAATAAAGAGTGATATCAGTTGAGTATTATCATATGACAATACAATGGCATGATGTGCAGTAGACTTTATCTTAAAAGTTTATGGGACACGTTGATACATTTGTGAAAGTCTGCATGTTAAGGATGATAGTTAGACAGTGAGAGTGTTTTGTGTGTGTGTGTGTGTGTGTGTGTGTGTGTGTGTGTGTGTGTGTGTGTGTGTGTGTGTGCGTGTGCGCGTTACTCACCACCTGCATGGCAGAACTGCGTGGCGGGTGGGGCTCAATTAGCAGCTGGCAGGGTGTCTGTCCAAAACTTCTGATTTGAGACTCTACAGCCTGAGAAGACAGAGAGTCATGGTTATGGTGGCGCTAATAAAGAGATATAGGACTATAAACGTCACCTTGAGACAGTGGGTAACTTGCCCTGGACAATACCAGCTAATACAGACAAAGTAATGTGTGTGTTTGTGGAAAAAAGTAAGAAAAGAAAAGTGGCGGAAATAATGACCATAATAATGGGCTACAAAGGAGCTGGATTTATATGCATTTCTGTCCGTAAGAGAGTGTTAAAGCAGAGAAAAGAGTGTGTGCACTGGAGAGAGACTAGAGAGAGGATCTATCCACACAAAAATACATGTACATATATCACATTACATTATTATTTTAAAATACATATTTTTCACTAAAACATTTTATATAAGAACAATACCACATAGACGGTTTCATGAACACTTTGAGTGATGATCAAACAAATTCCTTTGAGTTTTCGTTCTATTTATTTACTTCACAGACAGATTGAATTTATTTACAGAATTTTAAATCAGAGATGTTTTCAAATGATAACGACAGAAGGAAGGCTCATAGAAACCACAAAAAAGCCAATAAATAAATAATTAAATAATTAAAAAGTGAAACCAGTTAAATTTAAAAATTAAAAACAGTGCCTAATTTTCTACTGACACCAAAACCATTGTTAATTTCAATCTCCTGGCATTACTGCATCAGTGCATCAAGTATCCCTCTGTCGCACTCTGTGGTCAAGTTCAGTTGTGTTGTGCGTGATACATGTAAGATCATTTGGAATCTCTGATGGGATTTTCATGACTCGACAGAGAAACTGTCATAATCCCACACTAAAGAAAGAGAGAGAGAGAGGTATGGCAGAAATATCCCAGCTCTCGTCTGACTGCTCTTGCTCTAACTGTATGCATGAAAGCATCAGGAAGTCAGGAGGCTTTCCACGTCTCTCTCATTGTATTTATTCACTCTTCCACCTCTCTCTTTTTCCACTCCGCTCAGACTGCACATCTATACATCAATCCTTTCTGTCTGTTTTTAACTCTTATTCTGCTCTTCATCTCTCTTTCTTCATCCCACTCTCCTGCTTTGATCTGGTTCGGCCCACTCTGCTGGTAACAATAGACTCCACCACACAAATTCTTCTTTATATAGTGTAAATCCACTAGTGATCTCATTAGAGGCATTGATGGAACACAGATGACAGGACTACTGTGTCTGGAAATACCATTCTAAAGAAGCGGGGTTCAGAAGAGGCCATGCAAGGGAAGACACCTCGTTTCAATTATATGATTGGTTGATTTCTACTCAAAAGCAACAGAATTGTTCTGTGTGGCATCAATTCTTCATTTCTGAGTCTTTAGTGTTGTTTAAAACCACATTGTGTCACCTGTTCAGTATGAGATGTTTCAGTCAGATCACTATTTGTGACCCAGGACCACAAAACCAGCCATAAGGGTACATTTCTCTAAATTGAGATTTATATATGGTATGAATATAGCTGAATAGATAAGCTTTCCATTTATGTATGGTTTGTTAGGATATGACAATATTTGGAGATACAACTATTTGAAAATCTGTAATCTGATGGTGCAAAAAAAAAAAAATTGAAATATTGAGAAAATCACCTCCGATGTTCTTAGCAATGCATATTACTAATCCAAAATTAAGTTTTTATATATTTACAGTAGGAAATTTACAAAATATCTTCATGGAACATGATATTTACTTAATACCCCAATGATTTTTGGCATAAAAGAAAAATCTATCATAACATTTAATAATATTTATTATATATATAAATAAAACCCATACAAATGCATTTTGGCTATTGCTACAAATATTCCCCAGCGACTTAAGACTGGTTTTGTGGTCCAGAGTCACATTTGTGTGTAATGCTTTTACTTCAATAGTTCAGTAGTTTCACAGACCTTAGTAAGAGTAGATAACATATTTAAGGTACAGCCCATTCATACTGTTGTGCAAAAAAGTGATAACTGTTAAGGCAATAAACTTGCAGTGGGGTCAAAAAGTCTACATTAGAGATCATCGGGGAGCAAGGAAAAATCTAAACAAGGAAAATCAAATAAATTAAAATAAAAAATTAAATAGCAGGTACTCAGGCGAGTCAGGAAACGATGGCACAAGCTTCTCTTAATAGCCCCCCTCTGGAGGAACCAACCGTGGGTGTCCGAATTATTCCAGCTGCTGATGGCAGCCCCGTGGCCAATCCCCCTGAGACAGGATCTCCTCTCTCAAGCGAACGACACGATATGGCATCCACGGCCAGAGTTATGGGCCCTGCATGTGTGGCCGCTCGGCGGGAGCTTTTCAGCCTCCCCGAGCGTGTCCTAAACACTATGGCAGAAGCTAGTGCTTCGTCTACTAGATGCCTCTAAGCTCGGAAATTGTCAATTTTCTCGGCTTGGTGTCAAGACCGCGACTTAGAACCGATCACCTCCGAAGTGTCAGTGGTTCTGTCATTTCTGCAAGAGATGCTGGACAAACAGCGCTCTTCATCCACCATCAAAGTTTACGCGGCAGCTACAGCGGCTTTCCACACCCCTATTGCTGGCCGCTCGGTGGGCAGAGATAATTCCATTTTTACGAGGCGCCAGGAGAATGAATCCTCCGCGTCCTCGTACAGTTCCACCTTGGGACTGACCAACCATACTTAGCGCCCTAAAAGGGCCCCCGTTTGAACCATTGCAATCCACGAGCCTCTGAATGCTCTCGCTGAAAACCGCCCTGCTGTTAGCATTGGTGTCGGTCAAGCGAGTAGGAGACCTGCAGGCCCTCTCTGTCAACCCTGCTTGCCTGGATTTCGGGCCCAACGACTCCAAGGTCGTCCTGAAACCAAAGCTGGGTTATGTTCCTAAAGTACTCTCCACTCCGTTTAGAGCCCAGGTTATAGCGCTTTTCACATTTTCTCCCCCGGCGGGCAGCCAGGAATCCCTGCTCTGCCCCGTTAGGGCCCTGGAAATCTATATTGAGCGTTCTGCCTCATACAGAAAGTCTGAACAGCTTTTTGTTGGATTCGGTAACTGCACTAAAGGTGGCCCTGATACGAAGCAGATAATTTCTAGGTGGTTAGTGGATGCTATTACATTAGCATACTCCGATACCAGAGGCATCGCCTCTTCCTGGGCGTGGTCCTGCGGGGTGTCCATGTCAGACATTTGTGAGGCGGCCGGCTGGTCCTCACCGTGAACATTTTTAAGGTTTTACAACCTGGATGTCCCTGCGGTGCAGGCCACAGTTCTTTCTGCTTAATAGCAATCTTCCGGGTTCACTTGACCAACATTGTTGAAGCCCCCTCTTTTGCTTGGTCTGTCCATAAACTATATAGACACCAAGTATCCTTATGGGATGACACCCGAGATACAGATGACCCTCTTAGCTCACCTTGTGCTTGGTGTATTCTACGGACTCCCCTGGTCTAATCCTACGTGAGTCTTGGTTTCGAGTCGTTCCACATCATAACACGGTGTGATTGGACTGGTTCCCAAACAGCGTCTCTCGAAGTAATACGAGTGTAATCTCGAAAGGGAACATACTCGGTTACTATCATAACCTCGGTTCCCTGAGATATGGGAACAACTCCTGCGTTCCTGGCCGTGCTATGAACTGCACGCCTCGGTTGCTTCATTCGAAGAAATCTGAGTTACAGTGGCTAGAGCGGCTGTTTATTTAGCCAGACACCTCACCCATTTTGGTGGGCTGAATGGCCATTGGCTCGCTCGCCACCGCCGTGGATTGGTTCATTTTTGAATCCTAGATGAATCAATCAACATGCAGTTATAACTGCGTGATTGAAATAGGCTTCAGTTGAAGAGGAATTTTTTTTTTTTTTCCCCTTTGGAAATACCTTTCCAAAACAAATGTGTTTGAAACAGTGGTGGAGCAAGGATGCTTTTATAGGGGTGGTCAGGGAGGGGCCAGCAGCCAGCCTGGGGTGGCACAGAAATCTTAATCATTTCAATATAAAAATGGGGTTGACTATAAAGTACTAGACTATTTTAGTGCCTAAAACACAGTTGAATACAATGAATTTCTACTTAATTGTAATTGCGATATTTGTGAATTATTGTATCAAGTAATATGACTATTTTTTTTAATTATTCCTCACCTCCAGGTATTTTAATAAAGGGGCTCACAATAGCTTTATTGCTCAGTCAGTTTGGTTCTGGTTCTCAAAATCTCCCAAAACTGGTTCTCTAACATTGTGGATGATAACACTCATGGATGAGACATGCAGATAGTGATAAGAACGTGAAAAAGGCTGGAAGACAACAGCACATAAATGCCAGAATGTAAAATTAGTTGTTTTATGCATTTAAATGGTTTCATTTTTGTTTGTACTTTTAAAATTAAGGAAAAATGGCGCATATTTTCTAATATAAGTGCACTGTTCTCACATTTACTTGTGCATTAAATCAAAATTTAAATACATATCAGCTTGCGCCTTATTGTGATCTGGAATTGCATGATAGCCTATATTTTTGTATGCATTTGAGAGACATTCTGAAATATAATGCATAAATACATGCATGCACAGTTTGCAGCTTTAATCCCCTTTTTGGTAATTTCATGACTAAACTGACGACAGAACTACGTCATATGCTCATAGTTTCTTGTGCGCTTATTTATGATGATGCGATCAGAGCTTGCGCCGTGAGAACAGTGATGGCTGACAGGACAGGAAAGTTTGTTTTACTTGCATATAGCCTAACAGCATCTCATTGTTCTACTGGCTGGTGTACCTTTTCCACGCTCATTTGACTCGTGCCTGGCACTGAGGCAAAACTGAAGCACGCGTCCGAAAAGTCTCCTGTTTGATTTGGATGCAACAAAATACACCGGTTCCACGTCTTAATAAAGGCATTTTTGTAAAGAAAAAGGGGACAAAAACAGCAGTTTTGAGCAGGGTGGCCAAAGAGTCAGGCCACAACGGCCACCCCTGGCTTGCATATGACGATTTTTGATCGTGGACGATAAAAATGTCTCCACGATCTGCTTTTGGAGAAATATCGTAGTATTGTGCTACAGCACACATTCTGTCATTTACAGTTCTGGCACCTCCGTATCAATAAACTTTACAACGTGACATACATTCACATCAGTGTTAACACAGCGGTAGAGTTACTCTCACGGACACGGTACATTATTTGCATGTTTTAAAGCCTTGCCGGAAACGTTTCATTCACGCTCCAATGCTCCTGCTAAATATGCCTATTGTACCTGAAAATAAAGCACAGTTTTTTTTATTTGTATATTATGTGTATATTTGTTCTTATTATTAATAAAAAATATAAAATAATAAAGATGTTTTATCTTCGCCCACTTTGGTCTAAATACCCACCATTCTTTTTTATATTTTGTTACCTTGAAAGGCTTTGTCTTTATAATAGGGAAAGTATTTTGGCTGTACTGCTCAGACAAAATAGTGAAACCAACATGACAAAGAATCAAAATCAAAACATGATATCGTGATATTAAATAAAATAAAAATCGTGATATGATATTTTTGCCATATCACCCACCCCTAGTTTGAAAATGCATGGACCTTAACACATAACTCATTCATTCATACCATACTACTCATTCAAAATAATTATATACATATTTATCCACTCCATTCAATCCCAAACATTGTTTCACAAACATACATGGAGATATCAAACAGATCGTCTTGTTTTACGTAATGCTGTGTCCAGTTCACTAGTGTGATTAAGCAATGTGGCACAGGATTTGGCATCGCAAACAGGATGAAGGTCGACCATGTCACATTGGGATGGTTTGTTTAAGCTAATATGTGGATGCGTTTTGCCCAGGCACCTGACCCATCTTCATTAAATTCTCTCCTGACATTTACTGCCACAGTAGAATGAGGCAGTTCTCAGGTCAGAGCGTCCAGCCAATGAGGAGAGAAGGTTATATGGGTGCTAGCCATACTAGAGGGGCCAATCTCTTTAGGGGCACTAGTGCGTATCTGATGAGGTCTCTTTACATTCTACACATTTAAATGATGGAAACACACCGTATGCATGCACACATACACACACACACACACACACACACACACACACACACACACACACACACACACACACACACACACACACACACACACTCACACACACACACAGTCTTGCTTCATGAGTCACCTGATTTACTCTAACCCTTGACAAGGCAATTTAGCTGTACAACAAGCTGTGACCAAATTTTCTTATTTTGCATAATGAGGTCCCTATGAACACTTAGAAGAGGGTTGGGGGGAAGGGTTTCTCTTTAAATGTAAGCCTTTTAAAGGTCAGATTAGTATCGGATAGAGTAAAAGTGGGCTTGATTGGAGGAAAGGACTGTGTGTATGTGTGTGCGCATTTATTTCATGTGCAAAGGGAACCGTTTGTGCTTGTCATGTTCTTTTTTTGTGGTGGAAGGCCAAAAACAGGAAGTAATCATCGTCTGAATAAACATGGCCCAGTCTCCTGAGTGACCCTAATCTGCCATGAGATATTCCACACGTCCCATACTTTACACACGCACACACACGTGTGCACACTGGGTTATACATACATAGAGACGCAATTACACACACACACACGGCTTGCCATCAAAAAACCCAAATTCAGCTGCTCAGACTGACAAATCCCAGCCCTGCCAAAACCAGGCCTGATATGCAAGATGCAAAACTAAAACTAGAACCAGAAACCAGCAGTTGTTTTCCACATAACCCCATCTGAAAAGATCCAGAGCTGCTGCCATCCCTGCTGTTTCCAGACAAACATACATGCTTCTAAGAGCCACGCTAAACTACAGCCTACTCGTTTATTTTCTAATTTAACTCCACAAACTGGGCCGTGATGCGCAGTCGGGGTCCAAAACTGACTTTTTGCCACACCTTCCAACAGTGACTGAACTGAGAAAATGTATCAGCCATAAATGTTTTTTGTGGCCATGAAACAGTATTTTGGATTTTTGTTTTCATCATTGAAATGTTAATAACGCGTTAACGCAAATTCCTTTTAATGGCACAAATTTTATTAACGTGGGATTAACACAGCGCATATTTTCTGTTTGACCCGTGGCCCAACCCGTAGTTGGAGAAATGGAGATGCACAGTGTTGCCAACTTAGCAACATTGCAGACCCGTTTAGCGACTCCCCCAAAAAGCGCCCAAACCTTATTTAGTCTCCAAGAATCGCCGGTACTGCAGCGCGAGTGCGAGGTCTTGCTTTCCCAGCACACGCACACACCTCTCTCTCTCTCCGTGTCTGCTCAGTTTCTGTTCAGCGCACGCACACACATCTCTCTCTCTCTCTCTCTCTCTCTCTGCATCTGCTCAGACTCTGTTCAGCGCACGACAGAGAAGAGCAGAGCTTAATTCAGTTAAACACAGATATTATGTTGCTTGCTTCTCTAATTCCCTAAAAGCCAAAATCACAGCACAGCTATTGTCATTATCTTAGGCTTTATTATAAGGATTTTTGTGCAGATTAACATCTTGTAAAGGAGAGCTAGTTATGTAGTCTTAATGGGTCGCGTTTCAATCACTTTTTCATATTCATTCTGTTGTCTGACAAAAGAAACAGTAAACTATATAAATGAAAACTGTTTTATTGAGAATTTAGCAGCATCAAAATACAGTATGTGGGCACAGAGAGGCAAACAAATGTAATAATAAACAATGTAGGCTATGTACATTTTGCATGTTCAAAAGAAGTGAGCTGCCCTTGTCCTGCAAATTTAAAGAGGTTTGTGTAAGTAAATTGCTCAGTGCAAAGAAAGAGAAGTAATGGGAACCTTGTATTTCTTTTTTCATGTGTCTAATAGACATGAACAAGTTCTTTGAAAAACATTTATTACCTTTGAAAAATGTCTAGTCTTCATGCTCTATGTTGACTATGGTTTCAATAATAATAAGCATAAATTTGCATAAAGCATCCATATTCGTCCATACCCATGATGATTAGAGTATTACACATTTGAAAAGTATTAATTTAAGGTACATTTAGAACCAATAGAAGTGTGCGATTAATTGCGAGTTAAATCATGACATTCTTGTGATTATTCGCAATTAAATATTTTAATCGATTGATAGCCTTAGTAAAAACCAAATG
This sequence comes from Oxygymnocypris stewartii, assembly GCA_003573665.1. Lineage (NCBI taxonomy): Eukaryota > Metazoa > Chordata > Actinopteri > Cypriniformes > Cyprinidae > Oxygymnocypris > Oxygymnocypris stewartii. The sequence continues at coordinate 17,522 of QVTF01006116.1, read as the reverse complement.
GAATCTGATCTTTTCAGTTCTGATTTGGGACACTTCCATATGTATCCCTAAACAAGATACTGTACAGCTCCGGCTTTTTGCAATGTCACCTCAGTCAGAACAGTCATATCAGAATTCTTAATTGCAGATTAACATTCGTCAAAACTCTGTGCTGACTCCAAAGATTTTTACATACCATTAGTTCTTTGCAACAAGCTAAACTTGAGGGATCGTATTGTAAATCATCTAACATTTTGCTCTCTTTCTCCTCATTCTTGTCCCCCTAATCACCTGCTGACAAACACGTACCTGAACTTTGTACATGATATAACTTACAATAATGAAAATGTATGTCATTTCAATGACTGACTGACTTCCACATAACACAAAAAAAAGATATTTTTTTACTTTTAATTCAGTATATGCTGGAAGTTCACGCGAGATGTAACAATGTCCAATTTGTGAACAAACTTTTAAATGAAATCTTTTAAATGATATCTTAATTAATCTGTTGAGTGATTCGTTCAAGAACTGGACTGTTTGATTTCTTCACAAGGCAATAATGGGATGCAATAATCTGGAGGCAATTGTTAAAAGCTAACTGGAGGGAAATATTTTCATGGAATAATGACTTAAATTTCACCTTGTTCATCACACACAGCGAGAAAAAAAAAATCCATCTAAGAAAATATTTTTCAGCAAAAAAAGATTTTAAATAATTTACTAGTGTTTGGCAAGTGTTCATTTTCGATGCTGCATGAGGTGCAACTGAGACTATGATGCATTCAATGTGAGAGGAAAACAAATGTGACAGACCTAAAATATTGCCTATTTTTTATTATTATTATTATTATTTATTACATTTTAAATGTATTAATAATTCAAGGACTGTGTGGCTCACCAGTGCTGATCTGATATGCATTCTCTCTCATTTTTTTCTCTTATGCCTTAGATCCTTTTAAACCTTTTTTTTCAAGCATGTTTATTAAAGTCAGATTGCAGACACGGCCATGTGAATTTATCGATCTCCTAATGGCCTGTGAATGGTGGAGTGGCAGTCAGGCGTGAGGAATCCCATTTAACCTCTTCCTATTAAACAGGAAGTGTGCAGGGTAATGGGCTGAACTGGAGAGATGACTGGAGCAGATAGGCAATGAATCTGCATCAGATAGAGGGATGAAGAAATAGATAGTGGATTAAGGGACAAAGGGAGAAAGATTGACAGTATGAATGGCAAAGGATGAACAGATAAAAGAAAGGAAGTATGCAGTGAAGGAAGGAAAGAGCTATAAAGGGCTAGCAAGAACACCTTGATGGGAATAAGGTGAGCCGAGCCATTAATCAGCCTCAGTCACTGAGCATGAAGGGCAGGAAGACTGGAACCACTCCGACACCAGCGACTGCCCCAGTGCACACATTCACACACACACAACTGCTTCACTGGAGGAAAAGAATGGCACTGTGTGACCTCCGCAGCAGACATGCTATGCAAATGCGGAGGTTGTGTAAAATTTGATTTGTGGATATATGCATACAGTTGAACCCGAGGTACAGTTAACTTGTCTAATTCACAACCTGAAGCTTCCTATTGGTGCCCTGGAAAAGAGCTGTAAGCTGTATCTGCTGGTCCAGGATCAGTTTCTACAAACACATTTTAAATCTTAGCTGCAATTGTTGTTCTTACTTAGTTTATTCAAAAACAATGCTAATTAATTTATTATTGCATAAGATAAAAAAATATATATATTTTGGTAGCATTAAAAACTATTTGGTAAGTACTAAATATGTAAAAAACACAAACAAACAAATATGCAAACGCATATAAGCATGCTCTTGAGTAGACTATAAATAACAAAAATAGCATTTAGACTGTTGTTTTGTATAGAAAATATCTAAATGTGAACCTCACTGACACAGTTTTACCCTGCAGTTGTTCAACTTCCATAATTTGATAAATGAAAATACAAATCTTATCTGAAATGGATATTATTTATCTATTAAACAAAAATTGTAATTTATATATTTTAAATGTTATTATAATAGCATTAAATATAATTTTGTAAGTATGATGCATCTTTAAACACATGCCTGCATACTCTTGAGTTAATTAAAAGTAACAATAAATATTGTCTGAAGCTGAGAAAACAATTAAAACACATCCGCTGGACATTTGTGCAAAAATGTTTCACTGCCTGAACGATGAACACCAAAGCATACAATAGTACAACAACAGCTGTACTTCTATCTCTTACATCAATGTTTTCATTTGTGTCCAATTAAATATGCCATCTACTATGACTAAAGTCTCTATATATCAAGGGCTTTATGCAATCTGGCTCATAGTCCTGTTAGGCTCACATCCAGGACAATAATGTAAGGAACAATCAAATAACAATGTCTTTAAATAATGGATTACAGACCACCATGCCAGGTTCGGTAACACCAACATCCTACTAGTCTGAGATGATGTAAAGCAGATAGTCTTGAATGGTAAATATTCTTTATGCCAGCATTAGATGCTACTGTATGTTTACTGTCCTCTAAAGTTGCTGCTGGTGTGAACAGGGCTTCTTCACATTACTTCAAGAATGCAATTCATGCAAAAAATAATTCAATAATAGTAGAGGAAATATGCCAAAGATTTATTACACTATTCTGGTGAGAGAATGCAGATGTTCAACAACTATATATAATATAGTTATTTATAATGAAAGTAATTTAGTTACAGTGTAATAAAAAAAAAAATTATTAAACTAATTTTGAATAAGAACTGGTTCTCGCTTCCCAAAGCTACTATTTGTGTCTCGGATCTCAGATCAGATAGTGCCGCTCCTCAGGGAAAGGCAGTACCTGGACCTGTTTGAAGGACATCTGTAGCTGTCAGTGGGGCAGTTAGTAAGCTAGCTCTGTTTGAACTGGTTTGTGCTTCTGTGTGGCAGCTCCCAGAGAGAAAGAGATGAATAATATATGAGTTTGGGATGGAGAGAGAGAAAGAAGGAAACACCGAAAGAGAGATTCCTATTGAGTCTGTAGTTTGTCTTCAGGGCTCACAGAAACAGCTGAACAAATGTTTTGTAAGTATCTGCTGAAGCTCAAACCTGTTTACAATAGCTCTGTTCCAAAACCTAGCGTGCTGTTTCTCTGCTTACTGTCAACACAGGCAGCATCTTATATCTTGTGATTATTTTTTTTTCCAATATTGCAAGAAACAATAGTTTGGGTTTTTATGGAGGTCATTATGCATTCTATGATTCTATGACTTCTGCAAAGGACGCACTTGAAATTGCAGTTGAATTGAGCCAAAAATGATCACAGGAGATAAAACCATTAAGCCTACTTTTTGGAAAAGTCTTTGTGTCATCTTTGTGAAAGAATACACTATCTGTCCTAAGTTTGGTAAGTATTTTTTCTTGTTTGAAAGAAGTCTCTAACTGCATTTATTTGACCAAAAATACTGTACAAATATAACCATTTTAAAATGTATTACAATTTATCTGTTTTCTATTTTTATATTTTAAAACGTAATTAATATTTTATTTTGAAAGCATGTATTAAATTAATAAAAATGTATAGAAAATCACATCTACAATATTATAAAAGATTTCTATTTCAAATATAAATGTTGTTCTTTTGAACTTTCTAACAATAAAAAATCCTGAAAAACGTATCACAGATTCCACATTTAAATATTGAACAGCAAAAGCTATTATTAACATTGTTAATAATAAGAGTCCTCATTGATAATTGAGTACCAATAATATAAAAAAAATAATCAGCATATTAGAATGATATCTGAAGGATCATGTGACACTGAAGACTGGAATAATGGCTCCTGAAAATGTTACTTTGCCATTACATGAATAAACTACATTTTAAAACATTGTACACATGGGGTACTTTATATCCCTGTGTTCACCAAACCAATCTTGAGTGTTTGCCGCTAAAAATTAGGGGTTGCACGGACTAGTTGACTAGTCGACTTCAGTGCTCTGCCATGACGCTTTAAGCTTGACATTGACTAGTCGCTGGTCCTATAGAGGGTGCGATAGGATAATAAATCCAAATTTACGCTCCGTTTCCAAACAGTTAAAATTACAAATGAATTCATACTCTGAATGCGCTCCACAAGACGTGTGATTATATTACTGGATGCTGGAAATTGAACAGCAGAATGCACATTTTAAACAGCTTATTGTACAGGTAAGTAATCACGTTCTAATCTAATGCGCTGCTGCACTGTAATGCACACATATAGGCTACAGACAGTAGCGCGTGCAATACATCACGCGCAGATCGTGCACACAGAATCATTCAGCGCGGAAATGTATTGTCAACACTGTTCTGTGATTTCTCGGTAAAATAGCTTAGAAACTGAAAAGTTCAAGCATATATTTCTTAATAACTAAATCCCACAGCTTTACTACTAGTAGAGAGATGCTGCCAGGTTGAATTAACACACACGCAACAGCTCTCACTAATCCATTCATTCATATGAATGTAATCTTTACTGTACTACTTATCTGTATCTGATTTAGAAAGAGCAGAAATCTGTGAGAAATATAACGACCCAAAGACTAAAGAACTGATAAAAATAAGCTGTTATAGGTGCAATAGTCATGTGGGCAGCACTGTCATATTTCATAGCTGTGCACAAGACGTTTGTCACAGCTCCAGACTTATTTGTTCATTAATGACGTCATCAGACTAGTTGACTTCGAATTGACTTTCATCACATAAAAGTGAACTTTAAAAAATCAGAAGTTGTTCCCCTATTAAAAATCTTTTTTTTTGTTTCATCTGACCATAGAAGCCAGTCCTATTTGAAGTTCCAGTCGTGTCTGATAACTGAATATGGTGGAGTTTATTTTTGAATGAGCTAGGATCATTTTTCTTGAAACAAACAACATGTTTGTTTCATGGTGATGTAGATGCTTTTTGGATTTTGTTTTAAAGGTTTTCTGACCCCGAGACTCAATTATTTTCTGCAATTCTCCAGCTGTGGTCCTTGGAGAGTCTTTAGCCACTCAAATTCTCCTCCTCACCATGCATTAGGACGATATAGACACACGTCCAATTCCAGGCAGTTTCGTAACCTTTTATGTTGATTGGAATTTCTTAATTATTACCCTGATGGTGGAAATAGGAATTTTACCTATTTTCTTAAAGCCACCTCACTAATTTTTGAAGCTCAATTATCTTTTGCTGAATATCAGAAATATAATATTTTTCTCATTGTGAAGGATGATTAAGGAGATTTGGGATTTGTTTTCCCTCCCATTTATAATTCTGTGAAACAGGAAGCCATGGCTGGATAATTTCATGTTCATAATAGCCCTGGAGTGCTCAAATTTGTGAATATGAATGGGAATATACTTCAGAGATATTTTACTCATAAGAATTTCTAGGGGTACCAACAATTCTGTCCAACATGTATTTGAGAAAAACATTTATGTCATAACATTTTCAATTGTTTTAGTTCAATGAAAGGTTATGTTTTTGTGATTTATTTTTATAAAAGTTAAAAAGGATTAATAATGCAGGTTTATTTTCAGAGCCTTTTTTGATCATTTTTACCAAGGGTGCCAATAATTCTGACCACGACTCTATGTTAAAATAAAAAACTGTCCTTTTAGACTGTAATAGTATACTTCAAAATATTACTGTTTTGAACAAATAAATGCAGTCTTGGTGAGCATTAATAATTATTCCAAACTTTTGACAGAAGTGTAAAAGAAAGAAACACACTCACTCACCTCTCTAAGCATGGGGTCAGATATGGAGCTGAGGTTGACTGCTCCTTCATAAGTCAGGTAGTAGAAGACATTGAGAGCCCTGATGGCCTCAGGTCCCTGCTGCTTGTATCCGAATATCAGATCAATCCACTGGTGCAGCTGACAGGACACAAACTCACTCTCCAGAGCCTATAAAACACACAAGAGATAAAACTAATGTCATTCAGACTCAGTGACACAAGACTGAGAGATCATACCACCCTAAAAAAGCTACATCAAGATGTGGGTAAATCAGCTAAATTGAAGATAGTTAGAGAATAAGACATAGTGAAATAATGAAAAAAATTATTCACCCCATATTGCGATAGATTTGATTTTTTTTCTTTTTCACATGCCTAACAACTCATAGAGAGCTCCTCAGAGAACGTAACCAAGTAGCATGGGTAACGGGATCTGTCAAAATGTGCTTTCAACAGTCACAAATGACATAATACACACAAATTACAAGCATATGCTTCTAGGACAGAACCGCTGGAGCAAAGCAGATCGTCTTACATGAGCAGGATGAGATATCTTTGCTCCTTTGTTTAGTCTCATCTCTACGTGCTACGGGGCGTCTGAGTGTGTTGTTGTTTTCGAAGCTATGATTGTTCTTTGACTGTCATAACACTGAAACACAAGCTGTTTCTCTCTTCATTAGACGCGAAAAGAGGGTCTCCGTTTATGACTGCTCATAAAAAACAGCAATTGTGTTAATTTGCTCAAAGCTGTGTGGGCACAAAGGCCTCTAAACGAGCCCAAATGAGTATGAGAAGAGCCTTGATTGTCATTGCTGCCTTGTGTCACATTAATTTAGAGACAAACATTAGCCCTGCACTTAAACTGCAATTTATATCATTTAAATGCTTACCGGAAGGGTCTTAGCATCACTCATTTAAATGTGAATTCGCTGACAGCTAATTCTGCTTAATTTGCACTCCAAGCTTTCTTAATTAGAACTTTAAATCAGAAGGGCAATGAGAGATGCTGTGAAATGTGGCATTTGCAATGTGACAACAGGTTTGACAGCAACCTAGTTCAGTTCTTGTGCGGTGATAACCTTATTAGTGATTGATGCTAGCCTGATACTACATTTCAGAAATAAAACCCAAGCATTGCATGGCTTGGGTTGGTTAATTTTTAATGAGATATCTTTTGAAATTACATATGTATATCATTTTTTTTCTTTCTTTTTTAACACAAGTATGCATGCAAAGGTGATAAATAATTGCTTAGTTTATAATCAGGATGGCACTTAATATGTATCACTATTTATTAAAATACTATAATTTATGCTACATCACTATGCTACATTTCTATTTTAATGTTAAAATATTTAGTCACAGAAAAAGCAACAAAACAAAATATTCAATTTAAATACTATTCATTAACCTATTTAATACAATGTTTCAATTATATAATCAGATAATTTAATAAAATAATGAGACAATTTGTAGAATGCTTCATTAATCAAGAAATTATTTAAAAAAATCTTAGTTTCATAAAAAGTTGATATTTTTCTTTCATTGTTTTATTAGCAATGCACAGCATTTATTATAAGCACTTGTCTAAAACATGGAGATTTATTCCACTTATTCTATTTGCCTACAACAATTTTATTAAAAGTAACATGTTTCTCTGAGTCTTTTAGTTTATTATGTAGATGGATTGACCCGGTACTGTTCCTTGACTTGTCTGTTTCCAAATTTAATGCAGAGGCTGATGGGCATTTAATGTGGGCCGCCATCTTGTGTCAATCAGCGAGGGGAAACAAAGAGGGGGGCAATGTTATTGGACACCAACTCTCCAGAGGACTGCCTTTATGTTAATCGGGGAACTCTAAAATCAGGAATGAGATGGGAACCCTGCTCAGAGATGCCTGACCTCATCAGAGATGCAGAAAGCGTTTGGTAGGGTCTCCTGAGGCAGGGGTGTCACTCTGAACCCATGCTCTTTCATCAAAAGTGGAGGGGGAGATGTGTACCTACAACATTAGATTCCTTTTTAAAAATGACTACATCACATACGCTAACCCAGAGGGCATGTGTGTGTATATACAAAGAAATGTAAGTGATTTTGCAGTAAAATGTCAGGTTAAGATGTTTGATATGGCATATTTACATCTGTCTAAAGGCTATCTCATAAATGTGTTGTCTCTTGCAAAGACCTTTTATAATAATACAAATAAATAAATAAAAAACAGACTGGCCAGTTTACAAAACAACACACACACAAAACATTTGTTTATCTGATTGACCTGTCTTTGCAGGTTGTTAAAGGATTGGTTTACCTAGGAATGGAAATTCTGTCATTTTTGCTAATTCTGATGTCGCTCCAAATCTGCATGTATTTTTTTATGAATTAACACACAAAACTGACCACATAATGTCAAAGAACAAAAGTAGCATCATAAAACTTTCAATATGTTATTGGGAGGTATACATGAATATATTATTGGATAGCAATGTTTTATTTTTCATCACAAAATGCTATTTTATGCCTCCTGAAGATTTGGAACATCATAACGCATTTAGCTTTTTATTGTATCTTATGGTCAGTTTGGGATCTTGACAGCCATGGTCCCTATGAATTACTATTGTGTTATATTTCTAAATATTGTAAATATTTCTACATTTGTGTTACGCAGAAAAAAAATGTCAGCATATGGGTCTGTAATGACATGAGGGTGAGCAAATAATAAAAAATCAAAAAAAAAATTGGATGAACTATTCCTTTAAATTCATGTATATGTACAAAAGAGGCCCAGGAGTGTGTGAGATGCAGCTCATTAAGATTGCTCATATCTGGAGAGCATTATTGATGTGCCAATTAGTAGAGGCAGTATGTCCCATAAAATCCACCGGGAATCATCCGCATTATGGAATTGTGTGTGTGTGTGTGTGTGTGTGTGTGCTGGTATCACAGCTGCTGGATCAAAAAATGTATTCAATTTTATTTCAGCACTGCTTTTTTGTAAAAAAAAAATAATAATAAAAAAAAAAATACCCTAATTTTTGTTTTGTTTTTAGAATGACATCTCAAAACCCTTAAGCACTGAAGACTTTGTTATAACAGAGATTTTTCAAATTTTTCCTATTTTCATTAGCATCAGATTTTCAGGCAAAAACCTAGAGGACACATAGTACCGTAAGACACTAATGATACTTTCAAACATCTCCTTTTACGAGATGGATCTCTCTGAGCTCTTATGACTTTCATTGACCATTTCCCTGTCTTTAGCAGCCCTTTAAAAGCATTTTAAGGACTTAAAGGTAACCTGTCTGTAGTCACGTTAAAATGTCACATAACAAATCAATCTGGCTGTTTTGCATTAGAATACAGGGCTATCAAGGGCAAAGGAGTGCAATGGTGAACACATGGCTGGATGGGTTTATTTGACTGGCAGCTGGATTGGACAGTATTGATTAAGAGAGATTGTCACTAATCACACGTGGACAGTGCGATGAGACATCGACACAGTGACAGACCACAGAAATAAAACACATCACAAGGGCTCTAGATTAACTTTTTGCACTGGTTGCACTGGTGCGCCTAACTTTTTTTCTTAGGTGCACCAGCACAAAAGTTAGGTGCACCCAAATTTTCATATAGGTAATATTGACTAGTAAACAATTAACTAACAATGTGGTCATGTGGTTCTTTATTTGAAGCACAATTCTACAAGAAAGGTAACTTACAGAAAAAAGTGTTGGTGCTTAAAGTGCTTCACCGAGCTGAGATTAAAATTTAAAACATCTCAAGATAAATGAAATAAAAAGAAAATCTAAATTAAGTGTTTTCAGGGTATCAAACTGAACATATCGTGGCTCAATGTCTTATGGACTATCCTCCATTGCAGTCACATGCCCCTCGGATGATCAACTCCTGTAGTTTGTCCTTCTTGATCTTTGGCCTTGAATAAACCAGCTGGCCACACTCTCTGTAGCATTAAAATCTTCCAGACTTGCCCCTCTACACTGATTCATATCAGATCTTCCACTGTGTCTGAATGAAGGGATGCTCTATGCAGTGCTTCTCAACCCCCCCTTAAACCTATAAAAAAATCTGGCGCCCCAATCCCACCTCAGACTACCAAGTAATTTCACTAAACATAATGAAAAAAAAAGTATTTAAAGAGGAAAAAGAAACTATCTGGTCTGTCTGTGCTTATACTGTATTTTAATTAGGGATGGGTATCGTTAAGGTTTTAACGGTATTACTACTCTTATCGATCCGGTACTTTAACTGTATTCTTTATATATACACACATGTGCACACACACACACACGTATACATACATACATACTCATATATATATATATATATATATATATATATACACATATATACATACATCTATATTTATATGATAGATTAGCAGCTTAATTAACATTGCTTTATATTCTGAAAGGTTAAATAAATATTTAATTCAATAAATATAAAACATCAATTTGTAAATGCACCAGTGTGCAGGCATTTTTAGTGTTTTATATACAAAAGATACAGTAAGAACATGAACAAAGAAACAAAGTTAAACAAACTGACAAATATACCATTTGTCATACCATAAAACAAATGTACAAAAAAACTGTGATTTAATTTTCCATGAATGTCTACTAACATTAATGTTCAGGTAAGTAATAGCTACAAAAGAAATCTAAAAGTGATCAAACGTAAATGAAAACTGCATAGTTTTCACTTATATTTATTGATAGATTAATGCTTAAAGCTATAACTTTATTCAGATTAAGAGCTGTGAGTGGTTTTCTCTTTGCATTTTGTTCTTTGATTAACATTGATGAAGCACCAGTCTGTCACTAAAACAAAATATTGACACACAATTGTCTCAATTAAACTGTGTTTAGGTGAATACTCTCCAAGCCGGCCGTTTTTACATATTGTGTGTGTATTTGATCGTTTGGCCACTTCTGAAGCTCAAAGTGTACTTTGCCTGTCAGTTTTAGAGCGTGCCGCGCAGGCGCACACACACACCCACACTCACCCACACACTTCAGCCTGGGGAACAGCGTCTCTCGTGCGGATTGTACTTTCAACATTTTATTATCAAACATGTCCAGCAATTTAGTAACTGTAAAGACGGCATTTTACAACAATCGACAAACGATTGATCTGATTCTGACGTTAAGTTTTGGTCAGGGAGGAACGAATGCGCGCCGCTGTTAAGGGAAGTTGTGCTAGAAGAAACGCTGCTATAATACTTAGAAGCCTAAATAAAATAAAAACCCATTAAATAAACTTAGTTTAATATAACAACCACAGGCCTAAAGTGTAAGCATCTTCTATCATAAACAGGGCTTTCATGTTGCGCGTGCTGAAACTCCTCCACGTGAGCGATCTCGCTTCTGATTTTGGGAATAGCAAAAATGCATATAGACAAAAGTTTGGGGTCCGCCCTTTACTATCTCTGATTGGTTTAGACCACGATATGAGCCTAACGTGTCTCTGTTGTTCAAGCACAGGGAGACTCAGAGTCGCGGATACTTTTTTTTCTTTTCTCGAACGGCTGGTCGCACAGGTGCGCCCTCAGATTATTTTTAGTCGCACCCTTGAGAAATTAGGTCGCACGTGCGACCAAATTTGTCGCACTCTAGAGCCCTGTCATCATATATGGAACAGACAGTGAAACCTATCTCAAACTGTGAAGCTTTGTTTCAATATCTCATGTCAATTTAGTTATTGATTGAATTATTTGAGATGTAGTCATGTAATAAGCTGGATAATGTACAGTTGATCTGATCACATTGTTGAGTTTAATTTGCAAGAGTTAACAGCTTAACTGTGCTGATGTCAGCATAATTAAAAATATACCATTCTTCATCTACAACTAACTTCTTCCACATCGGAAAAATAAATCCGTGCAAATTTTAAATGACACCTGTAATGTTTGTTGTCAACAAAAAAGGATAAGTACGGTGGCCGAGAGAGCTCAACGCGCTGTAAATAGAAAAAAACACCTGCAAATTAAGGATACAACTTCCTCAATTTTACAACGCACACACTTCAAATGCTCACAACACAACCAAAAAAGAAACACACTACATATAGAAAATAACACCTGGAAATTAAGAAAACACTTTCGTCAATTTGACAACACACACGCTGCAAATGCTCACAACACAACCAAAAAAGAAATGCGCTGCAAATAGAAAAAAACACCTGCAAATTAAGAAAACAACTTTCGTCATTTTGACAACACACACGCTGCAAATGCTCACAACACAACCAAAAAAGAAATGCGCTGCAAATAGAAAAAAACACCTGCAAATTAAGAAAACAACTTTCGTCATTTTGACAACACACACGCTGCAAATGCTCACAACACAACCAAAAAAGAAACGCGCTACAAATAGAAAATAACACCTGCAAATTAAGAAAACACTTTCGTCATTTTGACAACACACACGCTACAAATGCTCACAACACAACCAAAAAAGAAACACGCTGCAAATAGAAAATAACACCGGCAAATTAAGAAAACACTTTCGTCATTTTGACAACACACACGCTGTACATTTACATTTATGCATTTAGCAGACGCTTTTATCCAAAGCGACTTACAGAGCATTCAGGTTATACATTTTTTTGTTAGTATGTGTGTTCCCTGGGAATCGAACCCACAATCTTTGCGCTGCTAACGCAATGCTCTAACCACTGAGCCACAGGAACACACAGGAACGCTGTAATTGCTCACAACACAACCGAAAAAGAAATGCCCTGCAAATAGAAAAAAAACTGCAAATTAAGAAAACAACTTTCCCCATTTTGACAACACACACGCTGCAAATGCTCACAACACAACCAAAAAAGAAACGCTACAAATATTTATAAATATTTGTATATAGCTATAAATACAAAAATTTATTTGGTTGTGTTGTGAGCATTTGCTGTGTCTTTCTTTATTTGTTTGTGTTGTGAGCATTTGCACCATCTGCTGTCAAAATTATGAAAAAAAATTCTTAATTTACTGGTGCTTTTTCTATTTGCATGTGTTTTCTGAAGTTGCAGCGCGTTGAGCTCTCTCGGCCACCATAGATAAGAAATGTCTACTAAATGTATCTATTTACTAAATATCTTTGCAAAGTAAAAAATGAGTGCAGCGCGATCAAATTGTCATGCTGATATTTTTCATGCACGTGTGAAGTTTGCAGCCAATAGCACTGCACTCTAATTTTGATATAAGGTGCTGCCCAGAAAAAGTAGCTAGAAGCATATATGAAGTACTAGCATATACATTTGTAAGCCTCATTCATTAAGGTGTAGGCCTACATATTAGGAAAATGTAATGCTATTTTTCATAGTATCAGTTTTAGTTTTTATTGAGTTTCTGTATGTTGATCACGTGTTCTGCAAGCTATTTGTTTAGTGACTTTCAAAAGGTCACACACAAATTACACCTCTACTATAAATAGCATTTTAAATTGTAAATATAATTATAACAAATTCAATTATAAATTGAAATTACACATTTAAAAATACATAATTATACATAAAATTATAAAATCTTAATATTTGTCTTATAGGAGACATATTTGCTATATGTTAACTACACTGACCAAAATTATAAACGCAACCCTTTTGTTTTTGCCCCCATTTTTCATGAACTGAACTCAAAGATCTAAGACTTTTTCTATGTGCACAAAAGGCCTATTTCTCTAAAATATTGTTCACAAATCTGTCTAAATCTGTGTTAGTGAGCACTTCTCCTTTGCCGAGATAATCCATCCACCTCACAGGTGTGGCATATCAAGATACTGATTAGACAGCATGATTATTGCACAGGTGTGCCTTAGGCTGGCCCCAATAAAAGGTTATGCGGTTGCCACCACGGTTGTGTATTACCACCAGCGGTAATGCACGTGACGCCACACACTCTATAACAAGCATAATACAAAGTTTTGTGTACAAGTGTAATTTATAGTAACAGTTGCAAATTGTTTTATTTAGACTATAAATCTATGCTATTTCACAAATTACCTCAAACGCCATACACGGCGTTTCCTTTAGATTGGCAGGTTTGAGTGCAGGAAAATACAGTTTATTCTGCATTCAGCATATTTATTTTGTGATGAGCGATGGACCTTGTTGGCAAACCAAATACTAAATCTTCGATCTGGAATCATTTCCATTCATGTCACCCATCCGCATTTGTACAAGTGTCTTCAAGTTCACGACACGTGATCGCAAACGCCCGGCTGGTCTGGTTTGTATTGGTAAGGCTTTCTCCAAACTGGCCAAATCCGAATGAGACAGCGGTAAATGGAAGATGTTAACAATAAATGTGGCAACATATGCCACAATTCTTATTCCACAGAGAGCGCGTGCAGTAGACGAGGAGTTAACGCGCCCGCTTGCTTGGTGGCGAAACAGTGAACCGTGTCTAAACCGGACAACGCGTCACAACACAACAAGTTGAGTCTGTTTATAGGACATTTGAACTTTTGTGTCAGTACGTGATAAATAGGACAAGGCAGTTTACTGTGAGGGATTTGTTGTGTCGTATCGCACCACATCTAGTGTAGACAGCATCAGCGATTATAAAAGGTTCTCACCACGCCGCTCGCGTGAGGTAGACAGGGTCACAGGGTGTATTTAACTCTCTTATTTAAGGCTATTTTCCTATTTAACTATTATTTATTTTATATTTATTTTTGTGTTTTGCAGGTGTTCACTGACGTAAGTGCTAAAATAAACACGCATGTTTGTTAATAGATGTTTGAGCCTTATTTATTTATTTTTGCGTTTCAGTATATATCACAACACCGTGCCACCGGCGGTAGTTGGTCCACAACTACTGCCACCGTCACAGCCCTACTGACCTCTTCTTGAAACACTTATGTAACAGACATGGTCTGCAATGAATTATTTCACAAGCTTTTAACCAGCACAAGAATTCACATAAGACTGCTACTACCTGTGATTATTTCTTCAGCCCATTTTACAAAAGGTAAAAGACACCGTAATCTTTACCAGCAATGTGCAGTCTAGAAAACGATTGACCTGTACCAATTCTGTCTGAATAGGCCTAAAGAAGAGACCATAATTAGGGGTAGCAGAACAAGACCCTTCATCCTAGCATGCATCTGGCTGAGGTGCAGTGCAGAGAGAATTATTTGGATAGCTGTTTAAGCGTGGTAGGGCCTCTCAAATAACTTTGATTCTGTCTGGTTCAGTCTGATTCAGGCATGAGACAAGCATATGTGTGTCCACGGCACACAAAGAATGATTAGAATAGATGGCTGAGCTGATTAACTTCTACTCCAAGCACTTTAAGTCTATATAGAGCAACTGATCAGGTAATGATGCATTTTTATTCTGAGAATAAGTGGTAATGTAAACATCACACTGCGGAGATGCAAGAGTAAATTTAAGTCCTATTTTTTTTCAACAAAACGAGGTTCAATTTGTATTAGTCAATGCATTATGTTTATAAGCTAACAAAAAACAAGAGATCAGAGACCATTCCTTCATCCAGAATCACTCCAGATCCTTTAGATTCTCAGCTCCATGTTGGTGCTTTTTCTCTTCAGTTGACCCCACTCATTTTCTACAGGGTTCAGGTCAGAGGACTAGAATGGCCATAGCAGAAGCTTGGTTTTGTGCTCAGTGACCCATTTTTGTGTTGTTTTTGAGGTTGGTGTTTGGATTATTGTACAGTTGGAAGATCCAAACAGAGTCAATCACATATTGATTTTTTATCTGTTGGTATTTGATAGAATCCATGATGCCATGTGTCTAAATAAGATGTCCAGGACCGCCAGCAGAAATAAAGGCCCATAACATAAAAAAATACAGCAGTATATTTAATTGTACACATGGGGGGTACTTTTTATCCCTGTGTTCACCAAACCTATCTTGAGTGTTTGGTGCTAAAAAGCTTTCATCTGACCATAGAAGCCAGTCCCATTTGAAGTTCCAGTCGTGCCTGATAACTGAAAATGCTGGAGTTTGTTTTTACATGCGGTGATATAGGTGCTGTTTTACTTTTTTTTTAAGGTTTTCTGACACCGAGACTCAATTATTTTCTGCAATTCTCCAGCTGTGGTCCTTGGAGAGTCTTTAGCCACTCAAACTCTCCCTTCTCACCATGCACTAGGAAGATATAGACACATTTTCTTAAACATTTTCTGTTGATTGGAAATTCTTAATTATTACCCTGATGGTGGAAATTGGAATTTTCACTGCTCTACGGCTTTTCTTAAAGCCACTTCACAAATTTTTGAAGCTCAATTATCTTTTGCTGCACATCAGAAATCTATTTTTTTTTCTCATTGTAATGGATTATTAATGGAATTTGGGATTTGTTTTCAATCCTATTTATATTTCTGTAAAAGAGGAAGGCATAGCTGGATAATTTCATGTTTATAATCACCCTGAAGTGCTCAAAATTGTGAATATGAATGGGAATATACTACTATAATAGAGATATTTTACTCATAAGAATTTTAAGGGGTGCCAATAATTGTGTCCAAAGTGAATTTGAGAAAAAACATTTATTTTATAATGATATTTCCCCCGATTTTACATTCCTATTATCCAATGAATGGTTCGATTTTTGTGAATTCTTTAAATAAATAATAATAAATAATAGATCAAACGGGTTAACAATGCATATTCATTTTCACAGCCTTCTTTGATCATATTTACCATGACTATTTTTGGCCATGACTGTATACATACTTATTTACATACATATATCCATACATACATCTATTATTATATACATATATCAATGGAAAGCTTATTTATTCAGCTTTCAATTTATGAATAAATACAATTTTTATCTTAATCTTATGACTGGTTTTGTGGTTCAGGGTCGCATATATATACAGTATATATATATATATATGAAAAGTACATTAATAATTTTGTATATATATAAGATTGGAAAATTCACTTTTTAAGGACTGAATATTTGCTTTCTCATGAATAACTTTGATCTCAAGTTCATAGATAGATTCTGTTTGTGATCAAACCGCAAAACAAAAACATTTCTGCTTATAAAAATTTACTTTCTTTAAATGTTCAACTACTGTCTTTGTGACTACACATCTGTGAACATATATACATGAAAAAACAGAGTAATGCACCAGGTAGCTGTACAGCATAATGACCTTTCCTGTTTCCAGTATAATGCATCATAACCCTAGAAAAGCCCAGGCTAATATCATTCATGAGTATATCATTCTCTGCCTATTATGGTTGGGGTACATGTAAGGTGACCCTGAGAATCCCCAGAAGTTCAGCACAACAGAGTCATACGAAGCAGCAGTAAATTAAGATGCTCTGCTGTTGGTGTGAATGTTGATATCTGGGGTCAGTGACTTCCATGATGGATGTCCTAAACTTGTCGTCCTTGTCGAGGTTGGTTTGAAATGCAGACGGGGTGAGAGTGATTGTGTGTGTAAGTGTGAGAGAGGCCAATGAGTTGCACCCATGCTGAAAATTAATTTCTCCATTTATTCACAGGGCATGCTTGAGTGAATGACTGTGAAGGAGAAATTCAAGGCTAAGACGCATTTCTTCTTATCCCACAACAAACTATCCGTGCACATATGCACATCAACAGGCTAAAGAGAGAGAGAAACTTCTGAAGTCCCGTGAAGTGCGTCAGATATAGTGGATCACGTTATTTCACAGGCTTCGCTCTACTCCCTACATTACATCACAAAGGAGGAGGAATCATCATAAAACAGCTCATGACAACACTAGCAGATACTGTGCAGACACATGCACTCTATATCACTATCAGAA
>QVTF01006113.1:10000-28033 GCA_003573665.1 Oxygymnocypris stewartii | reverse complement strand
CACAGAATCCGGCACTCCGGGTCCCCTCCTGGTTCCGTCCGGTTCCCCAGAGCCCTGCTGGCCCTTTCCGGCTCTTCTTCGTCTCCGCTGGTCCCGCCCAGCTCTCCTTCGTCTCCGCTGGTCCCGCCCAGCTCTCCTACGTCTACGCTGGTCCCGCCCAGCTCTCCTTCGTCTCCGCTGGTCCCGCCCAGCTCTCCTTCGTCTCCGCTGGTCCCGCCCAGCTCGCCTTCGCCGCTGGTCCCGCCCAGCTCTCCTTCGTCTCCGCTGGTCCCGCCCAGCTCTCCTACGTCTCCGCTGGTCCCGCCCAGCTCTCCTACGTCTCCGCTGGTCCCGCCCAGCTCTCCTACGTCTCCGCTGGTCCCGCCCAGCTCTCCTTCGTCTCCGCTGGTCCCGCCCAGCTCATCGATGCCTCCGCTGGTTCCGTCCAGTTCTACAGAGTGCCCAAGAGAGTCAGAGCCGCCCGAGCGCCACCGAGATTCAGCGCTTCCAGAGTGCCCCCTCGAGGTGGTGGAGTTTACCAAGAACTTTCATGGAGGGAGCTCCCCTCCATTGCTCACGGAGACCCCGGACCCGCCATGGCCCATGAGGTCCCCTGATCCATCATGGCTGCCCGAGTCCCCGGATCTACCATGGCCGCTTAAACTCCCTGCCTCGGTTCCTGAAACCAAATGTGCTCTCTCTGCCTCTTGTGTCTCCGTTTCCTCTAGGTCCCAGTCTCGGCCAGGGATCTCTGCTCCGCCCTGGAGGGCGCCTGTCATGTCTGCTCCGCCCTGGTGGGCGTCTGTCTCGTCTGCTCCGCCCTGGTGGGCGCCTGATCTGCCAGAGTCACTCCACGTCTCCGTCGACCTGCCAGAGTCACTCCACGTCTCCGTCGACCTGCCAGAGTCACTCCACGTCTCCGTCGACCTGCCAGAGTCACTCCACGTCTCCGTCGACCTGCCAGAGTCACTCCACGTCTCCGTCGACCTGCCAGAGTCACTCCACGTCTCCGTCGACCTGCCAGAGTCACTCCACGTCTCCGACCTGCCAGAGTCACTCCACGTCTCCGTCGACCTGCCAGAGTCACCCCACGTCTCCGTCGACCTGCCAGAGTCACCTCACGTCTCCGCCGACCTGCCAGAGTCACCTCAGGTCTCCGGCGACCTGCCAGAGTCACCTCAGGTCTCCGCCGACCTGCCAGAGTCACCTCAGGTCTCCGCCGACCTGCCAGAGGTCACCTCAGGTCTCCGCCCGACCTGCCAGAGTCACCTCACGTCTCCGCCGACCTGCCAGAGTCACCTCAGGTCTCCGCCGACCTGCCAGAGTCACCTCAGGTCTCCGCCGACCCTGCCAGAGTCACCTCAGGTCTCCGCCGACCTGCCAGAGGTCACCTCAGGTCTCCGCCGACCTGCCAGAGTCACCTCAGGTCTCCGCCGACCTGCCAGAGTCACCTCAGGTCTCCGCCGACCTGCCAGAGTCACCTCAGGTCTCCGCCGACCTGCCAGAGTCACCTCACGTCTCCGCCGACCTGCCAGAGTCACCTCACGTCTCCGCCGACCTGCCAGAGTCACCTCACGTCTCCGCCGACCTGCCAGAGTCACCTCACGTCTCCGCCGTCTCCTCCGCCCCGCCCTGGTGGGCTCCTGTCTCATTGGCCCCACATGGACCTGGCCCTCCGTTCCCTCCCCCGGTTCCACCTCCGCTCCACCGCCCTCCTGGATTGTGCCGGGTGTGTGTAAGCGTCTGGAAGCCGCTCTTTGGGGGGGGGCTCTGTCATGAATCTGGTTACCACTCACTCTACTGCACATCACCCATGGACTACATCTCCCATCATGCACTGCACTCACACATTCCCGTCCACCATTACACCAATCACACAGCTGTCACCATTCACTCATCAACCCTGATTGCCTCACCACACCTGCACCTCATTCACTCATTCACATAAAAGCAGCACACAAACACTCACTCACTGCGAAGTCTTGTTTTGCCCTGGCTACATTTCTGAGCGTTCTTCCCCGTATCTGTTATCTCTGTGTGTGACCCCGGACTGCCTGACCTTGGACTTCTGAACCTGTGCCTGTGACCTCGACCCCTGCCTGGTATTGTTTACGTTTCTGCTCTGCCTCCGATATTCCTGTTATGCCCTCTGACCATTGCCTGTGTGATTCTGCCTCTGTCCAATAAATATATATTACTGCACTTGGATCCCCTGCCTTTGACCAGTCTTTACAAGTACACTGTGTGTACTGAGTATATGTATGTGTATTTTGCACATTGTCTTCTGTACAGTCTGTAAATATGTACTGTCCATATGTAAATTGTTGTTTTTCTGCACTGTCTGGAGCACGCTCGTAAGAATTTCACTCACCAAGGCACTTGTGCTGTGGTGATGTGACAATAAAAGTGATTTGATTTGATTTGATTTGATTTGATTTGATTTGATTTGATTTGATTTGATTTGATTTGAAGCACCACTGAAGCACCACTGAAGCACCACTGAAGAACCACTGAAGCACCACTGAAGCACCACTGAATAACCACTGAAGCACCACTGAAGCACCACTGAAGAACCACTGAAGCACCACTGACGAACCACTGAAGCACCACTGAAGCACCACTGAATAACCACTGAAGCACCACTGAAGCACCACTGAAGCACCACTGACGAACCACTGAAGCACCACTGAAGCACCACTGAAGAACCACTGAAGCACCACTGACGAACCACTGAAGCACCACTGAAGAACCACTGAAGCACCACTGAAGAACCACTGAAGCGCCACTTAAGCACCACTGAAGCACCACTGAAACACCACTGAAGCACCACTGAAACACCACTGAAGAACCACTGAAGCACCACTGAAGAACCACTGAAGCACCACTGATGAACCACTGAAACACCACTGAAGAACCACTGAAGCACCACTGAAGAACCACTGAAGCACCACTGAAGCACCACTGAAGAACCACTGAAGCACCACTGATGAACCACTGAAACACCACTGAAGAACCACTGAAGCACCACTGACGAACCACTGAAGCACCACTGAAGCACCACTGAAGCACCACTGAAGAACCACTGAAGCACCACTGAAGCACCACTGAAGAACCACTGAAGCACCACTGAAGAACCACTGAAGCACCACTGAAGCACCACTGAAGCGCCACTTAAGCACCACTGAAGCACCACTGAAACACCACTGAAGCACCACTGAAACACCACTGAAACACCACTGAAGCACCACTGAAGCACCACTGAAGCACCACTGAAGCACCACTGAAGAACCACTGAAACACCACTGACGAACCACTGAAGCACCACTGACGAACCACTGAAGCGCCACTTAAGCACCACTGAAGCACCACTGAAGCACCACTGAAGAACCACTGAAGCACCACTGAAGCACCACTGAAGCACCACTGAAGAACCACTGAAGCACCACTGAAGAACCACTGAAGCACCACTGAAGCACCACTGAAGAACCACTGAAGCACCACTGAAGAACCACTGAAGCGCCACTTAAGCACCACTGAAGCACCACTGAAACACCACTGAAGCACCACTGAAACACCACTGAAGAACCACTGAAGCACCACTGAAGCACCACTGAAGAACCACTGAAGCACCACTGATGAACCACTGAAACACCACTGAAGAACCACTGAAGCACCACTGAAGAACCACTGAAGCACCACTGAAGCACCACTGACGAACCACTGAAGAACCACTGAAGCACCACTGAAGCACCACTGAAGAACCACTGAAGCACCACTGAAGAACCACTGAAGCACCACTGAAGAACCACTGAAGCACCACTGAAGAACCACTGAAACACCACTTAAGCACCACTGAAGCACCACTGAAGCGCCACTTAAGCACCACTGAAGAACCACAGTTAATATTGATTGATAAACTTTATTTGTCCCCGAAGAGAAATTTGTCTCGGGCAAAGTGCTACAGTGTTGCTCTAGACACATTACATACAATAATAGACAAAACATTAAATAAAAACAATTAAGAGCATACATTAAAATACAACAATGTGTAATATAAATACAAAACACAGTAAAGTGCTAATGTGCTATAGGTGCATTGTTCTTGTTAGAATTCAAAATTTTTATCGAGGCAGGAACAAATGACAGCTTCAGTCTATTAGTTTTACACACAGGCATTCTCAGTCTCTTTCCTGATGGCAGCGGCTGGTATTCGTTAAAAAGAGGATGATCGGGATCAGTGCTAATACTTATTGCCCTTCTCAACACTGCTTGTTCATATAAAGTCTGTATAGGCTCATATTGTTTTATTCCAATCATTTTCATGGCTGTTTTGTGGATATTAGCCAATTTGTTTTTCAATTGAACAGACAAGTTTCCAAACCAGACTGTGATTCCATAGCGAATGAAACTTTCAAGCATGGCTCGATAAAAAACAAGCAAGATATTGCTACCCACCCCATACAATCTCAGCCTTCTTAAAAAATAGAGCCTCTGTTGTAATCGTGTACACAGACTATCAATGTGTGTCTTCCAACAAAGAATACTGTCCATATAAAACCCCAGGTATCTGTAAGATGTCACTTGCTCTATCATTGTGTCTTTAAAGATCACAGGCTTATGTTCAGATACCCTTCTTGGGTCAAGGACCATTTCCTGAGTCTTTTTTACATTTAAAACAAGACAGTTCTTGTCACACCACTGAATGAAAATATATATTTTACTGTGGTAAGATGATAAGTCCACGTCTTTATGTAAGAGACTTAAAATGACTGTGTCATCAGCATATTTCATGATATAATTATTAATATATGTGCTCCTGCAATCATTTGTGTACAAAGAAAAAAGCACAGGCGATGAAACACAACCTTGTGGCACTCCTGTATTACTATATCTGACCTCAGAAAGTGTCCCATTGACCCTGACCTGCTGAGTTCTATTACTTAAAAAAGAATGAAACCATTCGATTAAGAGAGTACTAACACCCATGCTATGCAACTTCTCAAAAAGCAAATGTGTCTGCACTGTATTAAATGCAGAACTAAAATCAACAAATAAAATACGAGCATAGGCTTTAGTATTCTCAAGATGCTTAGACACAAGATGAACAATGCTAAGAGCAGCATCCTCAGTACCCCTATTCTGCTTATAGGCAAACTGACAGGTGTCAGTTATAATATGTGGTTGCCATGTAGCCTAACTATGTTTTTCTCTCTCTTTTTCTTTTTTTATTGTAATAGTAGTAGTAGTAGTAGTAGTAAAACCATGGTTCATTTTCGTGTTGCCAGGTTAACAAAAACAAAAGAATGAAAAAAACACCTTAAGAGGACACATAGGATGAATATAGAGATAAATTACAGTTTTGACTGCTTTTGGATTAACATAACTTTGGATCGTTTCCATCTAGTCAAATTTAAATAAAGACAAGAGAGATTTTAGAGCCAGATTTTTGTTTCTACTCAAATTCATCACTAAATGCTTACTGTTTGATCATGTTTTAGCTGTACTGTCCTCTGCAGTGTTCCTAGTGTCTCTTTAATGCGAGACATTGCATAAGGTAAAATAATTAACAAATAGATATCAACACAGTTGATTGATTACATTAAGAATTATTAAAAAATGTTACCCCGAACTGAATCGATTGACTCGCGAAACGCGCTCTGAAGTCCCGAACTGAATCGATTGACTCGCGAAACGCGCTCTGAAGCCCCGAACTGAACCGATTGACTCGCGAAACGCGCTCTGAAGCCCCGAACTGAACCAATTGACTCGCGAAACGCGCTCTGAAGCCCCGAACTGAACCAATTGACTCGCGAAACGCGCTCTGAAGCCCCGAACTGAACCAATTGACTCGCGAAACGCGCTCTGATGCCCCGAACTGAACCAATTGACTCGCGAAACGCGCTCTGAAGCCCCGAACTGAACCAAATGACTCGCGAAACGCGCTCTGAAGCCCCGAACTGAACCAAATCTATTACGACAAAACATATTCAAGAGAAATAAAAATGGGTTGTTAAAACCATATTGTATTATTCAGGTCACAACCCAAATATATATACAGTGCTCAGCGTAAATGAGTACACCCCCTTTGAAAAGTAACATTTTAAACAATATCTCAATGAGCACAAAAACCATTTCCAAAATGTTGACAAGACTAAGTTTAATATAACATCTGTTTAACTTATAACATGAAAGCAAGGTTAATAATATAACTTAGATTACACATTTTTCAGTTTTACTCAAATTAGGGTGATGCAAAAATGAGTACACCCCACAACAAAAACTACTAAATCTAGTGCTTTGTACGGCCTCCATGATTTTTAATGACTGCACCAAGTCTTCTAGGCATGGAATGAACAAGTTGGCGACATTTTGCCAGATCTATCTTTTTCCATTCTTCAAGAATGACCTCTTTTAGAGATTGGATGCTGGATGGAGAGTAATCCATTGCTATGTTGAAATATGCAAATGAGGTGTTATCTAATTAAATATGCGCTAATTTGCATACATTTCTAGAACAGAAATCTCAACATTGGATGAAACCAGGGTCTAAATTCTTGATTAATTTTGTTGACATATTAGACTCAGAGGGGATCTATTTTGGATATCTCTTTTTATCACATAAAAAATCACACCAGAAAAAAAAAAAAATATGTTGCATTAAAATGTACAATTCTATAGTAATTTATGGTCAATATAGTGTTTTTGAACCATACTATAATAAAGCACTTGAATTAATTTGTTGTGATAACTTTATAGTTGCTGTGGTAATATAATGACGACTATAGTAATATAAACAAATGACTTAACCCAATACCGTACAACGTTTTCTACAACTTTAGGGTATATTATACAACAATACACTACAGTTTACTGTAGAAAAACTAAGGTATACGACAGTATTTATACCAGTTTATCAGGTCAATATAAAGTATGTAGCATTCATTAACAAAGTGTTGTGGATACTATAATATATACAGTATAATACACGTCACTACAGTACGGTTCAGAAACACTATTATATGTATTTACTATACATTACTAAAACACGTTCATGTGACCAGGCATAGTATAGCCTATATAATAAACCCTTCTGTAAAAACCTCAGAATATAGATAGTGATAAAACTGTAAAGTTTGGTGTATAAGTGCTGCTGAAGGAGAAAAATCTCAGTTTGAGAACACAGATATGTATTGTATTAAAAATGGATAAAGTGGTATAAAAACATAAAGGTGTATTTGGGATGTTTTCTTTCCATTTGTCCAAAAAAATAGGGCGAAGTCAGCTAAAATGGGCCACGTTTTGATAAATTACTTATATATATACATCAAGTAAGCTATGCATGAGATCTAATGATAGTCTTATTAATTAACATGGGTCTCTTAAATATATATTTATTTTTTAAATGTGAAAATTATGAGAGTTAGAGTATCAGCAGGTACTTTCTTGAACCATGGCACAACATTCAGGTAAAATGGGCCAATATAAAAGAGAACAACAGGTCATTTCAGCTTAAATCATTTTATTTTTAACAGTAATTTAACACACTATTGTCTTTAGTGTGCCAAAGCAACACCAGAAGTGTATTTCATTAAATAGAAAGTTGAATTAATATTTAATTAAACAATGCAATTAAAAATGAACCGATCATGTTGTATAGGTGTGTGTTTCTGTGCATTGGTTGCTTTTATGTGCATATATGTGTGTATGCTCGTATTTATTTTGAAGACTGTTAAGATTTTGTATGGATACATATAGTAATATAAACCTATATATCTGTCTAAAAGTGTGTGTGTGTGTGTGTGTGTGTGTGTGTGTGTGTGTGTGGTGTGTGTGTGTGTGTGTGTGTGTGTGAATGTGTGTGTGTGTGTGTGTGTGTGTGTGTGTGTGTGTGTGTGTGTGTGTGAATGTGTGTGTGTGTGTGTGTGTGTGTGTGTGTGCGTGCAGCCCATTTTAGCTTAACCAGCCATTTCTACCTAAAATTACCCTTTTCACAAAAATCAAATTTTATTTTATAAATTCAACTTTTGTTTGAAAGAGCATGTCAAAACATTGTTCATAAACCTTTGCTTCATCGGTAAGCTTTATTATAATTGCTTTATTACCCTTATTAGTGATGAATGACATTTTCTGTCAGGCTCAATTACCTTATGTTTCTCTGACGAGCTTCATGTAACACTCTGCCCTGCCCGCCTTAAAAAACTCAGACCAATACTAATTACTGTTACATGTTAAAAAGTGTAGAAGCAACAATGCAAGATCAGTTATTGTGATTTTCTGTAAAAATATAAAGAGATATGATGCTACAACCTTATCTGGCCCATTTTAGCTGACTTCCCCCTACTGAAAAAATACTGACAGGTGCATGAAAACAGTGTTTTTGCCTTAAAAACGTGACTCTGTGGGTATTATTGGTTGTTTTTATAATACTGATTTTGAGTGACGTCACCACTAATAGCCACGTGTCAACAGCAGGTGGCGCTCTTGCACTAACATCACGCGCTACTGCAGCCACACTTAAATACTCCTTTAATTAGTTTCAAACAACTCGTTGTAATAAATGCAATAGCTGATACTGCTAATTATGTCAATGTGATATAATTAGGACAGATGATTAATTTCTGTGAGTCAGGGGGTGGAGAGCAGACGCGCACGAGAGCCGCAGAGCTTCAGACGCTCGTGACGACCAAACACACCGGAACGGTACGAAACTTCATTATATCTCTATTATCATGTGCTTTTCTTTCTATATTCTCGATTTCAGTCTTTCAGTGTGCTGTTTTATAAACGGAGTAACTGTGAAATCAGTGCTTGTCTGAACTCTGTCAGTGCTAAACTCGTCGAAAAACTAATAATGGTTTGATAACGTGTTATTATTAATAACCATATTCAACAGTTTTTACATTCATATTAGATGCTTAGATGAGTTTTAGCAAACACCTACTCTGGCAGGAATCTTTAAATATCATACAGTAGGCTAATCATTGCCTGAAACGCCTGAAAAGTGTAAAAGATGGTAATGACAAATAATTGAATATCGATTATAACGTTATGAGTTTATTTGTTAATTAGGCTTCTGCAAAATTATATTCAGCGGTTTTTTACATTGCATGTTAAAAATCAGGCTACTAAGATAACATGCTTATATACATAGAGAGAGTTGTCATAGTTAAATTATTATTTTAACATGAATATGCCAATTTCTTTGGTTGGTTTTTCGACATGTAGGATCATTGTATATGAATATGGTAATCAATCAGTATCATGGTATTGCACTGTTAATGTGATATGGTGCAATCCACAGTACTTATAACAAAGGACTTATATTAAAAATGCAGATTTGGAGGCTCTTTCACACTATCATAATGCAGTGAATATTGTGACAAATACATAATGCAGTTACACAAGAATTGTGTGCCTGTAAATGGCTTATTGACATGCTGCTGTTATGCGACTGTTATTGTTTTGTGGTCAATCTGGCTGTGTTGAACACTCTGTAGTGTACATGTTTCAAGGGCACTAAAGAGGCGTCCCAAGTGTCGGAGGGCACAGTGCCCACCCTGTGCTACTGGGACATGTTGCCCTGCCAGGCAGCTGTTTGGTGTATTAATAGGGTGTGTTAGTTTTACACCATCGCTTTCACAACCTCCAAAGAGCTGAACTCAATTTGTGAGTTTACTTTGTGGCTTTAATCTAACAAACTAGATGTCTGAAGACATGTAACTCCCTTGTGGTTGCCAAGGTGTTCTTTGTTTAGTTCTAGTTGTTATAAGAATAGAATATACCGTTTTATCTTAACAATGTGGTTCTGCTCCAAAAGCTAGTGTGCAAAGCTAGATAGGATGCATTTTTCCGATTATGGTTTTGGCCAAATTGAAAGGAAATATTACATATTCCTTCACATAGCAAGGGTATCCTATAATGCACAGCAACTACAGTGGAAAAAAATGAGAGAAATTTTAATTATACATTTGTATTATAATTTAATACTGGTTTATGTAAAAATATATATTCTAAAAATCCTCATTTGAATTTATGTCTGATAGAATTATGATTATGAACAGAATTTGGTCCAAAAAATTGAGGAAAATTTTAATTATTGGTGGAAAATAGTCTAATTAAACAAGGACTGCTATATGCAATTTATTTGTTTTAATGAATGTATTATTTATTTTTGTTTGATAGTTTAATGCTTGTTAGACTATTGTGTATTCGGATGTCTATTGGAATTATTTGTTCAGATTAATCGCATCAGTTTTACTAATGAGGTCAGTAATGAGGTTTGATTGGAGTTAGTATGCAGCTGCTCATGAAGGGAGCTCACTAGGGTTTGGAACAGAACCTCTGTCTGGTTTAGATGCTGTATTTTGTGTGTTCCAGATGTGTGGCTGCTGGTCTCCATATAGGGAGATTTCACAGTTGTAACAGGCCAAGGTCTCTCGTTTGGCTCAACAGATCACTGTCCTGCAGCCAAACGCCATTCTGGAGAACCAGGAGAGATTTCACTACGATTCAGAGTCAGACCGTAGAAAAGATCTATAACGGCATATCCTCAGAACTACAGATCCAATCACTCAGAACACCCTGACAACGGCCTAACAACCAGAACACCCTGACAACGCCCTAACAACCAGAACACCCTGACAACACCTTAGCAACCACTCAGAACACCCTGACAACCTCTAACAACCACTCAGAACACCCTGACAACACCTTAGCAACCACTCAGAACACTCTGACAACGGCCTAACAACCACTCAGAACACCCTGACAACACCTTAGCAACCACTCAGAACACTCTGACAACGGCCTAACAACCACTCAGAACACCCTGACAACACCTTACCAACCAGAACACCCTGACAACACCCTAACAACCAGAACACCCTGACAACACCTTACCAACCAGAACACCCTGACAACACCCTAACAACCAGAACACACTGACAAAGCCCTACCAATCAGAACACACTGTCAACGTCCTAACAACCACCTACAATGTCCTACCAACCAACCAGAACACCCTGACAACACCCTAACAACCACATACAACGCCCTACCAACCAACCAGAACACCCTGACAACGGCCTAACAACCACTCAGAACACCCTGGCAATGCCTTAGCAACCAGAACTCCCTGACAACACTCTACCAACCAGAACACCCTGACAATGACCGAACAACCAGAACACCCTGACAACGCCCTAACGACCAGAACACCCTGACAATGCCCTAACAACCAGAACACCCTGACAATGCCCTAACAACCAGAACCACCTGACAACGCCCTAACAACCAGAACACCCTGACAACGGCCTAACAACCACTCAGAACACCCTGACAATGCCTTAGCAACCAGAACACCCTGAAAACAACGCCCTAACAATCAGAACACACTGACAACCTCTAACAACCACTCAGAACACTCACATTTTGTACTGAATTTGTACAAATCTGATTTGTTTTACAAAGAAATTGTTTAAATATTTTATGTGTCAGGTAATGAAGGACTGTGTGTGTGTGTTTATGTGTGTGTGTGTGTGTGTGTGTGTGTGTGTGTGTGTGTGTTTGGTCTCTTTGTAGTGGTCTGGTTGTAGTTTCCTGGCTCTCCTCCAGTCATACGCTGTTATTTTTGGACTCAGCAATGGGAAAATAAAAAAGCGTATAAACGTTGACTAAGAGGACGTCACACACACACACACACACACACACACACACACACACACACACACACACACACACACACACACACACACACACACACACACTCTAGATGATGTGCACATGATCAGCTGTTTCTCTTCAGCTTTGTAATCTATCAGTTATTTGTGTAATTAGTGAGAATGTAAAATGATCAGGATTGCGTTTGTTGAGGTTTTGGCGTTGTTTCGGCTCTAAAACCTCAACATCACGTCCCTGTTTTCTGGATTCGGATGATCGGTCCTCGTCAGACACTGAGGTGTTTGGAGGTGTTTTGTCGGTTTCGTCTCATTTGTGCAGGTGCAACAATGGCTTATTTTTGTCCTCATGTTACGGAGCGGGATGGAAACTCACAGACAGCACAGGAAGTCAGGCCTCTCTTCTCTTTCTGCTTCCTGTTGCTCCTCAGAACAGAAATAACTTTCTCAAGAGGAACCAGAAGCGTTTAATTTCTTAAGACCTACAATCAAACACGTCAGGCTATACAAATGCACAGATATTACATTAATTATTTTAATATTTTAAGCGTTGAACATTTATTTAAATATATTTAATATTCAAATATTACTATTTAAATATATTTTATATTCAAATATTACTATTTAAATATATTTTATTTTCAACTATTACTATTTAAATATATTTTATATTCATATATGACTATTTAAATATATTGAATATTTAAATATTACTATTTAAATATATTAAATATTCAAATATTACTATTTAAATATATTTAATATTTAAATATAAAACATGCTAATTATTCCAAACTCCATTAGCTCACACATCTTGTAATATTATTTAATACAATAATAGTTAATTTTGAATATTAGCATTTATTTAATAACTTTTTTTATTAAACATTCATGCATTTTATTATATTGCTGTATTTATAAAAGCAATTAGCATAATGCCATGTTACAGTGGTTTTATTTACTTATTTCTTTAAATTTAGATTTTTTTTAACTATATCTTTTATTTAAATATTAAACAAAATGTAATGCTAGTAATTCCAAACCATTAGTTTCCGCGTAATTATTTTTATAATTGTTTATTTTTAATATTATTATAACTATTTTATATAATTTTGTATTAAACAGTTATGTATTTTATTATATTGCTGGATTTTTAAAAGCAATTGACTAGTGATTTAATTAATTAATATGTTTATATATTTATTTAAATAGTGCTATTTATGTATATATATTTCTATATGCATATGTTATATTCTAAACACTATTAATTTGCACATTTTGTAGTATTATTTAATAAAGTAATTGTTTATTTAGAGTGTTATCATTTATGTTGTGTAATTTTATATTAAACATTTATGACTTTGTTCCATTTATGAAAGCAATTATCTGTGTTACAGTGATTTATTTTGATTTAAATAAGTTAAATATTTAAATATTAAATAAATGTTATGCTAGTGATTCCAAACACAATTTGAATGACGATTTAATACAGTAATTGTTTATGTGTTTGCTCACATCGCTCCCCGTTTGTGATGAGATCATGTGTTACAGTGGTTTTACCGCGGTATGGTTCGTGTCATGCCTGTGATGCTGAAATAACATCATCCTCTGGTGGTTTGTAAAGACCCTGGGATGTTTGTCCAGTGGATGTGACCTTTGACCTGAAACGCATGGGAAAGACTGACTGTGTAATGTTCACAAACTCTGGTTTCTCCCCTCGAGACGCTGCAGAGAGGAAACCAAATGCTTCCCACAGTAACCAGCTAACTAACCCGTCTCTGCTCGTTTGACTAGTTTAGTTCGACCACTGTTATTACTGAAAGCTGCTGATAATAATCCACTCCACGTGTTTCCTTTCTTTCATCACAAACACTATCAGACCGGAGAAACAGTGATGTGATTGTTGTTATGAGCGACTCGTGCGTGAAAGACAATAGCTTAGTTAAAGATATATTGTTTATTTATTGCCAAACACCTTAGTTGTTTGGAATTTGCTTTGGTGAGCTCATCAACAATAATAACAAACATTAAAATACAAAAATAAACATAAATACATACACGGCTATATATGCTATATATTATTAATCTGACTTCTCTGCTGAGCTGTGGAGCTACCAAACCACACTATAAGTGAAAAAGTCAGCTCGCTTTCAATGACAGCTCTATAAACATTGAACATACCAACTTTAGATATGCCAAACTTTTTAAGCTGTCTTAAGAAAAAAAGCCTTTGATGAGATTTTTTGATAATGCCTCTTAGGTTGTCATCCCACTTTAACATTACAGAGATTGTGGTCCCGAGAAACTTAAAACATTGAACATTTTCAATGTCCTGACCATTAATAGTCAATGGCCAAACAACATTTGTCCTCCGTCTGAAATCAAACACCAATGATATGAAGTTAAAGATATGAAGTTGTTTTATGCAGATTTTCTCAATATTTTAGATGAATCTATTTTTAAACCATTGCTAACCCGCCGAGGTGTGTGTACATTTAAATTGCTCTTATATTAAATATAATACAATTGTATAATTTATGAAATAGTAATGTTTGTTTTAATAATTAATAATAACCTGTAATAATTAATAATCGTATGTAATAATTTGTTGTTGTTATTATTACAGTTTTAATTTAAAAATAAATTTTTATTTAAAAAATAAATTTTGTTAAATACATATTCTGTGTGTGTGTATATATATATATATATATATATATATAATATTAGTTATTATATAAAACTAGTTATGTGATATATAGAATGATACATGTAATTAGGATAGTTGATATTAAATCTAGTAATAAACACAAAAGATTAATAAGATTTAAAATTAAATTGTATTTATTGAAGAAAATAATTAAAATAATATATAATAACTTGTTACATAGTACATATTTAATGCTATATACAATTAGTATTAGATCTATAAATATACAAAATATACATTTATAATTCACATAAACATTTTGTGTATTACAGAAACATACATATAGTTAAATTATAATGTTTAATTTAGTAATAATTTGTTATTTTATACATGTGTGTGTCAAGTCAAGTCACTCTTATTTGTGTAGCGCTTTTAAAAATGCTAATTGCTTAAAGCAAGCTTTACATGAAACTGTGTGACTTTACATTTATGCATTTAGCAGACGCTTTTATCCAAAGCGACTTACAGTGCATTCAGGTTATACATGTATTGTCAGTACATGTGTTCCCTGGGAATTGAACCCACAACCTTTTGCGCTGCTAATGCAATGCTCTACCACTGAGCCACAGGAACTCTTTACATCAGCTTTTCAGTATTTAGACGGGGGAATAGTGTGTTTCGTCAGATTGTGCAGAGGACTCATCTGGTTCCTGTGGTCTTGTCCCGATTGTAATGATGAGTCAACAGTGTAGTAGATCCATGTGTAGCTTTAATAAGAGTTAACACAGTCGTACAGGCAGTGGTCGGTCGGTAACGGTAACAGGGATATCAGAGACAAGAGCAGAGTATCAAGGCAGGCGAGAGGATGATGGGAAATGGAGTTCGGAGAGAGAAGTCAATACTCGGGTGATGGTGACCTCTGGTGACGATCAGGGGAACCACAGAGGCCGGATTCGTTACACCGATGGCCGTCTAGGTGACGAGGTCCTCACTGGGGATCTGTCTCTGGGGCTCATCTATTGGCGCTTTTCCACTGCATGGTACGGCACGGTACGGATCATTACAGTTCACTTTTGGGGGGTTTTGGTTTTCCACTGGGTCCTGTATCTGGTACCTGGTACTTTTTTAGTACCACCTCAGCCGAGGTTCCAAGCGATCCGTACCGTTACCAAAACGTGACGTGTAAACTCTACTGATCACTGATTGGCCGGAGAGAATCGCCATTACTGCGTCACTGAACTTGTGACATGAGACCCAACATAGACCCGCTAGATTTAAATCAGCACAGCCAGCGAAGGAGCGGACGCAGCTTTTGTTTGAACAAACGCACCTTTTTGCATCAACCAACAAATGTCTGTTTGGTTGTCTGTTGAGGAGACGTTCCTCTCGTTGATAGCCGAGGAGCGGATCCAGCGAGAGCTTTATGGCGCGACGCCGAAGGAAAAAGCCTTATGTATATTTTTAGAGTATGTTTTCTGTTTATATTTTTACCTTTGTATCTGTGTTTTGCTTAAATTAAAAACAATCTGATCGAATAAGTGTACCTCCAGACTATATTAAATATGTATTATTGTATGAGCACGTAATTAACCTCTTGAAAAAGACAAATGATTAATGCCACGATTATAAAAACCATCACATAAATAAAAAACAAGGGATACATTGAACATTTTTAAATATTATTCAAATGTTTTATTGATAATTCACAGAACATTCTACAAGAATACACAGTCTCTGCTGCTGGGGGTAAATCTCAAGCGTTCTCATACACCTCTCCATTACTGTTAAAAACATCCACATGCCGAGAATGAAGAACACTATTCTGCCGATATGCTCCTTTGTTGTGATTGTTTGTGGCGCGTTTACGATGATGTCATCGCTGTAGAGGCGGCGCAAACTATAACGACACATGAATAATCCCGCTCACTCTAAAGCGGTACTAAACTGCAGTGGAAACACAAACCGACCCGTTCCGTGCTGTGCCATGCTGAACCGAACCGAGTCGCACCACTAATTAATGCAGCCTAACAATCCTTTACAGTTTTTTCCAATTGCTAACACACAATTTTTCAAACTAGTCTGGTTTTATCAAAATATTTAACACAATTCACAAAACCACACACCCAAACTGCAAAATACCTCATATATCCTGCAAAATGAAGCACTGCAACCGAAACTACACATAGCATTATCAAAATCAAACTTTTGCATGAAATGGCACACACTTCATTCATGTTACCAGATTTTTGCCTAACCAACTACACACTGTTGGGCATAATGAAAAGCACCCCCATCTTTAGTATACTTTGCCATAATACTAAAATATGTATCAGATTGTTCAGACATGCACAGAAATATTTGCAGATACACACACATGCTGTTGCAACCTTTTTTTATTTTATTTTTCACTACAGTAAACAAGTCAGTGCAACATATGCACAGCAGATATATTTACATGGGACTGAACAAAAATATTCTTACAAAAAACAGTAAACTGAAAAAGAAAATTTCAGAAAAAATATATTACAGTAAAAAAAAAAAGAGGCAAGAAAAATAATTAGGCAGCATCTTGCCGCACAGCCGGGTCTGGCCACAACGCCTCGTCAACATCACAGGCAATATCTTCCCTTGCCAGACATCGAGGGAAGAAGCGCCTTGAGTGCCTTATCCATCCCTGAATTGCACCCACATCAATCTCATCACATGCCTCTTCCATGGCCTGCACAAGAGGCATGCGCACAAAGGGCTGCCGGTCGTATACCTTCCACCGCCATGCCGAAAATAACTCTTCTATGGGGTTCAGAAATGGTGAGTATGGTGGGAGGTATTGCACAAGAAATGTTGGGTGGTCAGCAAACCAGTTTTGGACTGGGGCTGCACGATGAAAGCTCACGTTGTCCCATACTACAACATACCGGTTTCTTTGATGGTCTGCATCATTCATACGCTCTGGTGGTATGAGAATGTTGTGAAGTCTGTCCAGAAATGTGAGAATATGGCCTGTGTTGTATGGTCCAAGGTTGGCATGACGGTGGAGGACACCATGCATACTGGAGATGGCAGCACACATTGTGATGTTCCCTCCACGTTGGCCAGGAACATCTATAATGGCTCTGTGGCCAATGACGTTTCTCCCCCTTCTTCTGGTCTTTGCTAGGTTGAACCCAGCCTCATCTATAAAGATGAACTCATGTGGGATTGCATGAGCATCCATTTCCAGTACTCCCTGAAAACAAAGAACAAAAATCAGTCAATATGGTGTTATCCAGTACACTGGGAAACAATGTTGCGTGTGGTGTACTGCAGTCAATATAGCACTTACATCCACATATGCTTGTCTCAACTCTTTGTTTCTTTGAGAGTTTCTCTCAAACGGCACCTTATAAAGTTGTTTCATTCTGATTTGGTTTCGCTTGAGAATGCGAGCCAATGTGGACAGACTGACTCGTTGAATGTTGTTGAATAAGGTGTTGTCTTGGATGATGTGGCTTTGAATTTCTCTTAATCTGATTTCATTATTTTCCAAAACCAAGTTTACAATGCCAGCTTCCTGTACCCCGGTGAACATTTGGCCCCTTCCTCCACCATGGTGTCGTCTCTCAGTCCTTTAGAAAAAATAAAAATATATATAGGGCTTGGACAATGCAGCCTAAATATTTCCCCCCACAGTAGAGTACATTGTACAGGAAACTTGTACAGTTCATGAATGGCTGATGTCATACACTAAGTAAA
>QVTF01006113.1:0-7500 GCA_003573665.1 Oxygymnocypris stewartii | reverse complement strand
ACAACAGGTTGACATGCATGCAAGGTCAAAAAATACTTTCATTGTCTTATAATATGAATATATTTTTTCCTTACGTGCTCAACGACTTCCAAACGATTCACTCAATGATTTATTTTTCCAAACCCCTCCTTTGTGTGACGATTGGTCTCATTCTCATCTCAAGTAACGCCTGATAAAGCAGTGTTTGTGATGCTTTGTGTACAGCGTTACTGGGGAAATCGCTATTTTTACCGCTCCAAAAGCGGCATCTAGTGGCAAAGAATGAATTTGCATTTTCATTCAGACCAACGCTAAAAGACCAACAAGTAGGCGGGCAATATGCTAATGTTTCATTTTGACATCAACACAAAAACGACTTGGGATTGGTTTTAAAAACGACTCGTTTCAATAATTCAGAATCAACTCTTTCTTTTGAGAGACAGTAACTTTATACACGGTGCACTTTCAGATTTAAAACTTTGCATGATGTTTTTATTCACTTACAGCTGTTACTCTGCATGAAAGATCATTGTCAAAAATCCATAATCAGGGTACTTTAAGTTACACTCAGTATTATAACAAATAACATCCATGTATGTAATGCAAGGCAAAAGGCATTTCCAGATCGAAACGAATTAATAAAATGTATATAACCTTTATTTCCTGGAAGGAGTGTTTCTCTGTATTTCTATATAACTAAGCAGCTGGGTTGTTTCATCGGAGACGAGCTCAACCCAACTGTTAGGTAGAAAGAAATAACCCAGCACCTATTATAAACAACCCAATAAAATGACCCAGCACCTATTATAAACAACCCAATAAAATGACCCAGCACCTATTATAAACAACCCAATAAAATGACCCAGCACCTATTATAAACAACCCAATAAAATGGCCCAACACCTATTATAAACAACCCAATAAAATGACCAACACCTATTATAAACAACCCAATAAAATGACCAACACCTATTATAAACAACCCAATAAAATGACCAGCACCTATTATAAACAACCCAATAAAATGACCCAACACCTATTATAAACAACCCAATAAAATGACCCAGCACCTATTATAAACAACCCAATAAAATGACCCAACACCTATTATAAACAACCCAATAAAATGACCCAACACCTATTATAAACAACCCAATAAAATGACCCAGCACCTATTATAAACAACCCAATAAAATGACCCATCATCTATTATAAACAACCCAATATAATGACCCAGTACCTATTATAAACAACCCAATAAAATGACCCAACACCTATTATAAACAACCCAATAAAATGACCCAGCACCTATTATAAACAACCCAATAAAATGACCAGCACCTATTATAAACAACCCAATAAAATGACCCAGCACCTATTACAAACAACCCAATAAAATGACCAACACCTATTATAAACAACCCAATAAAATGACCAGCACCTATTATAAACAACCCAATAAAATGACCAAACACCTATTATAAACAACCCAATAAAATGACCAGCACCTATTATAAACAACCCAATAAAATAACCCAGCACCTATTATAAACAACCCAATAAAATGACCCAGCACCTATTATAAACAACCCAATAAAATGGCCCAACACCTATTATAAACAACCCAATAAAATGACCAACACCTATTATAAACAACCCAATAAAATGACCCAGCACCTATTATAAACAACCCAATAAAATGACCCAACACCTATTATAAACAACCCAATAAAATGACCCAGCACCTATTATAAACAACCCAATAAAATGGCCCAACACCTATTATAAACAACCCAATAAAATGACCCATCATCTATTATAAACAACCCAATATAATGACCCAGCACCTATTATAAACAACCCAATAAAATGGCCCAACACCTATTATAAACAACCCAATAAAATGACCAACACCTATTATAAACAACCCAATAAAATGACCAGCACCTATTATAAACAACCCAATATAATGACCCAACACCTATTATAAGCAACCCAATAAAATGGCCCAACACCTATTATAAACAACCCAATAAAATGACCAACACCTATTATAAACAACCCAATAAAATGACCCAGCACCTATTATAAACAACCCAATAAAATGACCCAGCACCTATTATAAACAACCCAACAAAATGACCCAGCACCTATTATAAACAACCCAATAAAATGACCCAGCACCTATTATAAACAACCCAATAAAATGACCAGCACCTATTATAAACAACCCAATAAAATGACCCAGCACCTATTATAAACAACCCAATAAAATGACCCAGCACCTATTATAAACAACCCAATAAAATGACCCAGCACCTATTATAAACAACCCAATAAAATGACCCAGCACCTATTATAAACAACCCAATAAAATGACCCAGCACCTATTATAAACAACCAGATAAAATAACCCAGCACCTATTATAAACAACCCAATAAAATGACACAGCACCTATTATAAACAACCCAATAAAATGACCCAGCACCTATTATAAACAACCCAATAAAATGACCCATCACCTATTATAAACAACCCAATAAAATGACACAGCACCTATTATAAACAACCCAATAAAATGGCCCAGCACCTATTATAAACAACCAAATAAAATGACACAGCACCTATTATAAACAACACAATAAAATGACCCAACACCTATTATAAACAACATAATAAAATGACCCAGCACCTATTATAAACAACCCAATAAAATGACCCAGCACCTATTATAAACAACCCAATAAAATGACCAAACACCTATTACAAACAACCCAATAAAATGACCAACACCTATTATAAACAACCCAATAAAATGACCCAGCACCTATTACAAACAACCCAATAAAATGACCCAGCACCTATTACAAACAACCCAATAAAATGACCCAACACCTATTATAAACAACACAATAAAATGACCCTGCACCTATTATAAACAACCCAATAAAATGACCCAACACCTATTATAAACAACCCAATAAAATGACCAGCACCTATTATAAACAACCCAATAAAATGACCCAGCACCTATTATAAACAACCCAATAAAATGACCCAACACCTATAATAAACAACCCAATAAAATGACCCAACAGGCTGAACCCAGCATTTGGGTAAAAATAAATAAATGAACCCAGCATTTCTAGAGTGTACTGATAAAAGCACTCAAGAGTGTTGAGTCAGTTGATGTGCGTGAGCTCTGAGTGTGAAGTGTGCTGGTTTCTCTGTAATGTTGCAGCTGTGTGAAGACGTGCACATGGCGGCAGATATCCCAGGATCCTCTGCTGACCTGAGCGTGACACAGGATCAGATCCTCTCGGCTCAGTTTGAGTGTTACCTAAAGATCATGTACGATCCGCCGCGCCAAGACTCGGGTGAGACGCACACCAACACACACTAATACCGAGCGATAGCGATTACATTAACACTTGTGATTACACGATACAAGGTTGTAAAGTTGGCTTTCTTAAGAAGCAGAATTGCATAACATTAAGACTCTTTTTCAGTGAATATAGTTATTATATTAGCCTAATATATTATACATTTTTGGCCTCTTAGCATCTTTGTTAAATATAGGTTTAAAACAAGATCACACTATCTGTGCTGTTATTGTTAACAAATACTATTACAAATAATCATCATTAATTTAAATAAAGCTGAAATAAATACAATATAAATAAAAAATATGATTAAATAATATAATGAAAAAAAAACACATGATCATTAGAAACATCGTCTTGGGAAAAATAATTCAATAAAATACGTTTATTATTATTATTATATTGTAATTTATTTACTTAAACTAAATAGAAATAGAATCTAAATAGAAATATTAGAAATATATTAAATGGTAAAAGCACACACAAAAATGACTTAAACTTCAAATAAAATAAAAAATAAAAGTTAATTTAAAATATTCATAATAACAATGCTAAAATAGCACGGGCAATATTTGTCCATAAACTCAGTTGAAGATCTGTTCTGATTATCTAAAACAAGTCTGATTTATTTTGTATGCTATAAAGGGTTTATTTTATTTAATATTTCAGTTAAAGATAGTTTTATTTTAATTAAAGTAAATATTCTTTTAAAGTTTAGTTTAATTATAAAAACCCTGAAGCAGCTTCATCAATAAAGACTCATATTTTCTTCCATTAATATTGATATCTAGCTGTAATGTGTTTGTCTCCGGGGGGGGGGATCGTTAAGTCTTCTATGAGGGACTCGGAGGAAGCTGATAATGGTTTAATGAGCATACAGTAATAATCAGTGTGTACTTATGTTACTCTAATCTAATGGTGGAGATAAAACTCCCAGAATCCCCTGTTCTCTCTTCTGAAAGACAGGAAGTGATGTGTTTCCTATGATTGTACACCGGAGAGTTATCAGGAAGCGCGCTTTAGTCTCCAGTGTTTCTGCTCCATAAACCAGAGTCTATTCTGGAGCTAATGTACTTACAGAAACACAGCTAAACAGATGCTTGAGAAGCAACAGTGCATGACATATTAACACTCTTTTTATTATTATTTATTATTGTAATTATTATATATAAAAAAAATATATATTTTGTTATATATTTGAAATTTTTCGTACCCCGTAGACATCTTTGTTAAATGTATGTTTCAAATTAATAATAATAATAATAGTAATTATTATCATTATTGCTATTATATATATATATATATATATATATATTTTACCTCATTGGAAACTTTGTTAAATATATGTTCAGAACAAGAACAGTCTTGTCTGTCTGTTATTGTTTTATAAAAATATTTGTATATTCTATCGAAATAATTTTCTTTAAATAAAATCAAGCTGAAATAAAATAAAAATAAATACAATTATTTTAGAAAATATTGCAAATGTCAAAAGCACATACTAATTACTCTAATTTAAATTAAAACTGAAAATATACAAAATAAAATCTAAATTAAATATTATTAATTTTAATAATAATAATAATGAATGGTATAATAATATGTAAAATAATAATACTATAATATATAATAATTTATAATAAATAAAAATAACACTTTGAGCTTAATATCAAAATCAGTTCTCTGAAACAAGTTATTATGCTTTAATGATTTTTCAGTATTTCACTGAAAAAAAAGCACATTTATTTCTATAGTGTTTTATACAATAGAGATTGATTCATTCACAGTGATAAACATTAAAGGATCAGTGTTAATGTAGTAAAAATCATCAATTATGAAACTAATTCAGTTGCAGCTGTAAAGCAGCTCCAGAAAACACAATAGTGTGATTATTCAGATCAATGAGGAGGGTTTTCTTTACTGTGTGTGTGTGTGTGTCTGTGTTTCTGTGTGTGTGTGTGTGTGTGTGTGTGTGTGTGTGTGTGCGTGTGTTTCTGTGTGTGTGTGTGTGCGTGTGCGTGTGCGTGTGTGTGTGTGTGTGCGTGTGTTTCTGTGTGTGTGTGTGCGTGTGTGTGTGTGTGTGTGTGTGTGCGTGTGTCTGTGTGTGTGTGTGTGTGTGCGTGTGTTTCTGTGTGTGTGTGTGCGTGTGTGCGTGTGCGTGTGTGTGTGTGTGTGTGCGTGTGTTTCTGTGTGTGTGTGTGCGTGTGTGTGTGTGTGTGTGTGTGCATGTGCGTGTGCGTGCGTATATGTGTGTACGTGTACGTGTGTGTGTGTCGCCCCCTGCAGGCCCGTACTGTAACCGCACATGGGACGGTTGGCTCTGTTGGGGAGACTCCGCCCCCGGCACCGCTGTCCAGCTCTGCCCCGCCTACTTCCAGGACTTTGATTCAACCGGTGAGCTGATGTCAATCACAGAGCTGCAGATCAAACAACAGCAGATCATATAAATGTTATTCCATAATTCATATACACCACCAACATTACATGCAGTGGGGTCCAAAAGACTGAGACCATGTTGAAATCTGGGATTTGTCTTTTACATTTTTAAATTCAGCTACATTTATTCATTTTAGTCATTTATGCAAAGTGACTTACAAACGAGGACAATATAAGCAATCAAAACCTACAAAAGAGCAATTATTTGCTATATATATAAATATACAGTATATATGTATTGCATGTATATAAGTATTAAAACTAGAGGTGGGCATAGATTAATTTTGGAATGAATCTAGATTAAAATGGCTCATTTGAATTCTGCCGAAGGCATTCAGAATATGTGTGCTACCCAAATAATGACTAAAAGTAAGTCTTTGAGAACGGGTTTCTCAAGCCAGGTGGCGCATTAGACCAGGGGCTCATCTCCTGTTTCCAAAATGCATCACAAACTTTAATCTCTTCCCGTCCCAATCCCACGAAAAAACTGGAGGAAAATCCCGTTCCACTCCCGGAAGAATGACTCCCATTCCCTCCCACTCCCGTGTTGTTGTTTTTTTTTGGTTTTTTTGATAACTGTCAATTACAGTAAAAATATAGTACAGATCACAGCGTGCCCACCTTATTAGTTGAATAAAAACCCAAAATGTCGTTTTTTGTTATTATATTGAACTGAAAGCCATCTTATGCACAGTGTTGCACAGATTAAATTTCATGTAAATCATCCATGCTAACACACACGTCTTCTATTTTTATTTTTTAGACATTTCACTCTCTATAGATATATTTTTCAAAGACGGAGTTTCGAAGTTTCTCGCTCAAGTTCACATGAGACCTAAAGCGCAACGTTTCGTTGTTATTCTGAGTGCACACAAATAAACGTATTTAAACGTATTCAAAAAGTGAATGTGGCAAATGAAGTGTGTGACGTTTCTTGTCAGAGAAAGTGACCAAAGTGTGTGACTCGGACGGTCAGTGGTTTCGTCATCCGGAGAGCAGCCGTCTGTGGTCCAATTACACGCAGTGCACAGCGTACACTAAACAGAAACTCAAGGTCAGAGCTTCACCTGTACACATGCCATCAGTGATTCATAGTCCTGCATCCCATGACGTGTGTGTGTGTGTCTTTGTGCGTGTGTGTGTGTGTGTGTGTGTGTGTGTGTGTGTGTGTGTGTGTGTGCCTGTGTCTGTGTCTGTGTGTGCTTGTGCGTGTGCTTGTGTGTGTGTGTGTGTGTGTGTGCCTGTGCCTGTGTCTGTGTGTGTGCTTGTGCTTGTGCGTGTGCTTGTGTGCTGTGTGTGTGTGTGTGTGTGTGTGTGTGTGTGTGTGTGTGTGTGTGTGTGTCTTCATGTGTGCTTTCTCCTGCAGCTCATGGTAGTGAATTATTATCTGGCGATGGTGGGAAACGGGCTGTCCATCATATCGCTGCTCATCTCCATCTGCATCTTCTCATACTTCAAGTACGTCACATGAAGACTGATGATGTGATCAATAGAGCAGAATACACGAGACAGTAGTGCATCTTTATGTGATGTACACTACCACTACCATTCAAAAGCTTGGAGTCGGTATCATTTTTTTTTGGGGGGGGGTAATTAGAAATTAATACTTTTATTTAGCAAGGATGTTCAACTGTTTTAAATATTGATCATAATATTTATGATCAATAATAAATGTTAGAATAT
This sequence comes from Oxygymnocypris stewartii, assembly GCA_003573665.1. Taxonomy (NCBI): domain Eukaryota; kingdom Metazoa; phylum Chordata; class Actinopteri; order Cypriniformes; family Cyprinidae; genus Oxygymnocypris; species Oxygymnocypris stewartii. Next base: position 18 of record QVTF01006113.1, on the reverse strand, counting down.
ATAAATGTTATAATAAGT
>QVTF01006112.1:0-14365 GCA_003573665.1 Oxygymnocypris stewartii | reverse complement strand
GGGACGTCCTTCATGCAGGGTTACATACACACTAGCGCTGTGGGATATCCAAACACAAATGTCCTCTTAACTAGAGATGAGAACAGCAGCGCTCCAGAGAAACATCGGCAGCATGTCCTCTACTGTAGCTACACTGAATTATGCTTATTAATACGTTTATTACAACACACTGTTTCTACTGCCATGTGGGATATAGTGTGGGGGCTTACTGTATTAATCCATGCACGTGTTTGAATATTATGTGTTTTTATATTTTATGGCACAGTATGAAAATACCATTTATATTACACACAAGGCAATACAAACAAACCCCAGTGCTTTCACAGGCCTCAGTTATGAGTATGAGAGTGATGAACAGTGGGAGGAAACGTGACAGTCCTGCAATGAGGATGAACGCAAGCGACCGGTGACAAAATCAGCTGCCTTTGTTGTGTTGTCACGAGCTCCTTCAGACAAAGAGAATGGCAAACAAGACTGCAATAGGCCCAACAGCTGTACTTCCCTGTTTTATATACACTATTGAGAGACAAAACAGAAGCTCAAGCAGCAGCTCAAGCTTTACAGACCGGCCACTTTAAAACTGCTTATGAAGACGATTCACAAGCTGTAAGAGAAGAATTCCCTGCAACCCTCCGCTTTGAGTTTGGAGTAAAGTGCTGACTGCGAGCCTGCATGGGTGAGTTCGACTCCAGTTCTGACTCTTATGAAACAAAGAGGCTTTCTGTGTGGATCGAGGGGAGTAACAGTATCCCTGAACCATTGAAATCCACGGATGCATTTGTTTGAGTCAGTGGAGTCTCGCTCATCTCTAGATGCTCATTAAACGGTTCTGCTCCTCCAGCTCTGTTATTAGTGGTAGACTCTCCATATGCACCATGTTTCACATAAACAGCTCGACAGCAGCAGTCAGAATTTGAGAGGTCACTTTTAAAATGCGTCTGTAGTGCATGATAACAGTGTGACTAACTAATTCAAGACAAGTGAACATGGAATATCTATTAATGAATCCAGGTTTAAAGCTCCTATCCCCAGACACGAGACACTTTTAATACTGCACAGAAAAACATATCATTGGATGATTTTATTATCATGCATGCTGATGATGCTGCCTAATAAACCGTCCCACACACACTGAGTTCAGTGGGTCACGGCACCCCTTACTCATTCCAGAAGAAACCCTCTATAAACCAAGTGCATGTAAATAAAACACCACTTACCAGGGCACTTTGTCAGTTTCTCACAGTTTGTGCGCTCCATTCAGTAAGGTCTCCACTGCGCGATGTTCACTGCGGCTCTGGGACTCGCCTGCAATGAGCTGAGCCCACATCTTCTTCAGTCAAGCAGCATAGTTTCAGCCGGGCAAAAGTCCAACCAGACACTATTTCTGTCTGCCATATGAGCGGCAGGGTTGTGCTTTTCAAGACATTCTGTGGTCAAACATGTAATTGCAGAGTTGACCGGCTATGGTAAAGTGTAATTGTAGACTTCATCGGAACGGTACATGGTTAAGAGCTTTAAACTCCCTTAAAAACAACTGGAGTCACATAATAAATCTGGGCCTGGAATCCAGATGTGGGATATGAGAGAGACGGCGGGGAAAACAGTTAGGAGAGCCAGGGCTGCTGCTGCGATGGGAAAAAAAACTCTTTTTTTGACAAATCTCAGAAGACGGGAGATTTTGGGAGGAGCTGTCTGAGTTTAGTTATTCCTAGACTTTTGCCATTAAACTTTCAGAGTATCTGATTTCGCTTGTGGAAAAATCAGCCATGAAAAAAAAAGCCTATGAAAACAAAAGACTGCACATGCTGAGGAATGCATAGTACATTTCACTGGAAGTCATCGGTTCAGAAACACATTGAGATGTTCAGTCAGACCGTGAAATATACAATGAACAAACAGGGGAGGGAAAATGACCTTTTGCACTTTAATGGCTTGCTGTTGTTTGTAAAGAAGGAGAACCTTGCTCATGCTTTCACGGTTTGTGACGGTTGAACTAACAGACAGCTGTTCAGTATTAACAGTGCTCTCTTCAACGGAAAATCGCTGAGAAACCAGCGAAAAAGAAAACAATCCCTGATTTCAAGCCTGCCACGATCTTCCAAGCTGATTTTCCATGTGGAGACCGCATGAGCCTCCACTGACCGCTGAGTTCATCCAAATGGATCGCATGGAGACCGTAAAAACTATTAGTGAAAAATGAATTTCTTATAATGGCTATAATTTCAGGTTATATAATGTGACTTCCAGTAAATTGCCATTAACCACAAGAACAAAAGTTACACCAGAAGTGCATATCTTTCCTCTCTGTTTTCTTCAGCAATAGTATGTGTGCAGAAAAACAAATAGCTCTAGCTGCTTAAAGCGCCTTAATGCATAATTACAGACGCTGCGTGATCTGCGGTTCAAGAACTGCACAAAGTGTTTTAAGTCCAATTGAATGTTTGTCTCAAACGAATATCATCAGAAAACAAGTTTTTTGTGTGTGATTCTGATTTAGTGTCACAGAAGCAATGAGACATTGAAAACATGGACAAATGACTAGATCATTTTAGCAGTGCTTTTGAAAAACTGGATATGTTATAATATTAAATTCTAATCATGTATTTTCACCTGTTGGAGGATAAAACAGGTGAGAAATCGCCACGATTTGAAGCGACCGCACCGACACACTGTTTTCCTGTTTAATACTGTAAAGCTGCTTTGACAAAATCTGTATTGTTAAAGCATTATACAAATAAAGGTGACTAGACTTGACTGAACCAATTGCAACAAACTGTTAAATTTATGAACACCTTTAGAGAGTTCTTCGTTTCAGCTGGCTGTAAAATATCACCATTTATAAAATCAAAAACCTCAAAAGCATTCCTTTTTTTAAAGTTAGATTTGTTCTGAAAAGTAGGCTTTTAAAATGAGACTCATTCTGCCACCTGTTGGACGATGATGGTGCAACACTTTCTCAAGTTTGAGTGCATGAACTGGCCCTCGAGGTCCACTGTCCTCGCCTGACCGTAGCTTTCTAGTGATCTTGATGAGCTTTTTCAGGGTGTGTTTGATTATTGGAGCTAAACCCTGCAGGCCGGTTGACCTCGAGGGCCAGAGGTGAGAAGCTCTTATTGCAGGATTATATCACGTCCAAGCTATTTTGGAGTTCATCTTGTTTTGTTATTCCCTGATGTTAATGGCCCTTATCTTCAGCTGCCACCGGTCAACAATCACAACAAACCCCGCAGATGTGAAACGATACCATGAGATTCAATTAGAGAGATGATGCTGAACGACGTCATGTTTGAGAATCCTTCATCTCCTTTATACACGGGCAGTTCAGCAGGTCCCGTTTGTTAATAAAGCTGAATGAGAGCAAACACTAATCTCAGAAGTTCATGACAACACAAATACAGTGTTTTCCATTTATTATCACAAACATGAAGGCACAAATCCACAGCCGTCCTGAAGACACAGAGATGGAGAATAAACACAATGTCTTTATGAATCTGATTTATTTCATATAAAAATCTAAGGATTTCTCTGTGTTTTAGACGCTCTGTCAATACACAAGCAATATATCACAAGTGCTTAAGTGCATTTTTTTTAATTCTGCCTTGGGTTGGAGAGAGAGATCCCTGCCGAGAATACCGCAGGGACAGTGAGGTGATTTCTGCAGCTGTAGTTGTTCTGTTTTCGACCCGAGTTCACAGCTGAAACAGGAGAAGCAGAATATCAGGAAGGCATGCCCACAGTAAAGACCGGAGAGACTCTCAGAAGCGTCTTCATACCCCTGCTCGACTGGAGCCGCTCACATCCCAGAGTTTTCCTCCTCCGGCGGCCGAACGCTTGGGAACCCACGTTAGTCGGGAGAAGTTGGTGTTGCCCATCCCTCCGGAACGGCTGAGGAAGTCTGCCAGACGGTGAGTGACACACGTGGCTGTGTTACAGGCACGCTTCTGCTTGCTTCAACACAGAGCGAGAGCAGACTTCACTGGCTGTTTCTGTTACAGCAGGCTTTAGATTACGTTCATGCATTACTCACATATATATAGTTATTTAAACCAGGGGTTTTCAAACCTGTCCTGCAGTTTGTATGTCTCCCTAATCAGACACACCCAATTTAGTTCTTGCAGCCTCTACTAACGAGCTGGATCAGGTGTGTTGATGAGGGACACATGCAAAATGTGCAGGGCATGGGGTCCTCCGGGTTTGGCAACCCCTGATTTGCACCAGTCTTATTATTTGATCACATTCACACGACGTCTTACCTGCAGAAATCTTGATGTATTTGATGTTTATTTGTAGAGGCACTCATTGACAACATGCACATGAAAATTAATGTAACTAATAATTTGACAAAGTCGAGTTCCTGATATAAAAATAACTTTATTGGATTTTAACACTTTAAAGAAATCATACTGTTTTTATCTTTAACTTTATAATACATGTATTGACTTATTCAAGAGACATGTGTAAAATGCACAAATAAACTATTCCTGAATTTGACTATGTACAGTTTCAGTAACACTTTAGGGAACACTTATTCTCTTAACTACAACTTTCCCCTCAATAACCTCCTAGTTTGATGCTTATTAATAGTTAGTAAGGTAGTTGTAAAGTTTAGGTACTGGGTACACTGTAAAAAAAAAAAGTTGAGCAAACTTAAATGTTTAAGGCAACCAGCTTCAGCAGATTTTTGAGTTTTCTTAACTTGTTGTTTTGTTTATGCAACAAAATTTGAGAAAACTCAAAAATCCTCAAAAAAACTCAAAACTGTGATAGCGTAGGATTAGGGATGTAGAATAAGGTAATGTAGAATAAGGCATTAATTAGTACAAATAAATGACTAATATTCTAGTTATATGCATGCAAATAAGAAACAAAGACCGTAAAATAAAGTGTTACCGAATTTTAATCTAGATTTGTAACATGCCTTTCTCTGCCAAAAGAAAGAAGGAGAAAACCAATGCAACCAGCCGTTTGTGTGCGATCAGTCAAGCAGGCAGAATCCACATGCACAGTTAGGGTTAGATGGCGTTAAACGATTCTTCGTAGCTCGTAAACTGATTGCCCTCGAGCAGGCTGCGTTTCTTGCCGGGCGTACCGGCGCCCACGTCCGTCTGCGGGAACGTTTGTAATTTGTGCAGCTCCTGGGTGAGTTTGCCCAGCACGCAGGTGCTGAGATTGGAGCAGCGCTTGGACAGGAATCTGCCCTGGCTGTCGGGAGAAACACACATGCACACACATCACACATGCAGGGTCCCAGCCAGACCACCGTTAGTCTTCATACAGAGCCCTTCACTGCATGCATCAGGTTAAGAGAGAGAACATGCTGTGAGTCTAACAAACAAAACTCTAACATGCAGCCATTTCGGGAAGGTTGACATGCTGCTGTTAGGAGAGCGGACAGGGTTTTACTGCATTATACTGAAACAAAGGACGATTCGGGCAGAGAGGCTCTCACACAAATCCCTCACTTAACTAACTGGATCTACTTTGACTGCCTCTCGCTGAAGACTGTGAGAGAACATACCTGCTGTCATCGTTCAGCGGCTCCAGCTCCTCCGCGGTCATCTGCACTACGTTTTTGACTAAAGCGCTCAGTAATCTTCGTGCTTCGTAGTCCATGAGCACAAATCTGTCTGTCAGCGAGTCTGACCCAGGTCTGGAGACAAATATGAAGAGTTTGCCACCTGGTGAGCAGTGTTGGGCAGTAACTTAGTTACTGTAAAAATATTACTTTTTGCAGTAACGAGTAGTGTACTAATTACTAATAAGATTTCAGTAATAATATTACAGTTACCATCCATAAAACAGCTTAGTTACTTTTGATGCCTCATCCCCATTTATTTAAAATCCAGCAATCAAATGATTCCTATATTTATTTTAATAATTTCCGCAGATGCATGTGATGTCCCCGGCACAGCCGGCAAGTTCGTAATATGGAAAAGCTTATAGATATATTGCATTATATTGATTTTGAAAGGAAAAAAGATTATCTGAACACTGTTGTGCATTACTTTACTCTGGCGTTACATCCCTCTGATCAGCATGTGCTACATTATAAATTATGCATTTTTTTATACAGCGCTTTATTGTGTATTGTTGTACACCCATAGCTCTTTTACAATAACGTGGGGGGGTCTCTCCTCAACCACCACCAGTGTGCAGCATCCACTTGGATGGTCATATTACTATAATTAAAAATATTTTTGGAAAATTAAACCATTTCTTACAAACTTATGTGATTTGATAAACTACATAAAGAATATAATGGTATATGGGTAACATAGAAATTACAATTAGCTTCAAGCTACCTGCTATGACAATTAATGAGATGAATACATCACTTCTACTTGAATGTCATTATCAGTCATTGAGTGTTTGTAATAACTTCTGACTGCGATACAATGTGGATTTTTTGAGGCAGAAATGTAACATTCTAAAATAATTTTATGTGGAAGATACAAAGTTACAACTTCTGTGAGGCGTGAAGAAAGAGTGTAATTAGTAGTGTAACTAATTACTGTTGCCATAAAGTAATAAGTAAAGTAACAGTGTTACTTTTGAAAGGAGTAACTAGTGAGTAGTATATTACATTCTAGCCCAACACAGCTGAAGGATCCATCAGAGAAAACGAGAAGACTTTACCTCGCTGGGGCAGCGTTTGAGCCGTGCATCTGGCACACGACTGCGGCGTAAACGACGAGGAAGGTGGAGATCTTCAGCATAAACATGGTACCCTGAAACGGAGGATTTTAGAAGTCATCGTCTGTCTGATTTTACTCTCAAATTCTGCGAGGGTGGGCTGCGCCACACACAAACTCAGTGTGAACATCTGCTGATGCCTCAAACCAGTTAGTGGAATGAAAGAAAGCTCAAAAAACGGTCTTACCTCACCTTGTCTTTGCTGTTTGATAAAAATATTGATTCTCTGAATGCAACGACCGCCTTGGTACTACTGTGTGCGGCTTCTGTGGTCAAGCCCCTATATATTTACTATGAGGAGTTGTGTCTTATCTGTGTGGGTGTTTAATTATCTCCCATCGGCCAATAAGCAGACAGACAGTCAGCCAATCGTGGCTCTGGCGCTCAAATAATGTCTAAAGATTTACTGTGACGTTATTCTTGAGCCACTAAGTGCTCTAATAAGTAAATTCATGCCTATTTGAAGCTGTCGATATCTGCGCTTGCATCTACATTCAGGTCATTCATTTATCTTAAATCAAACAAATGCTCTGAATCAGGAGCGTAGCCAGAAAGTAGATTCTGGATGTGCATCAGAAAAACTGGGTGTGCCACATTTATTGTCAGATTAATGCAAAAAAATAAAAATAAATAGCATGCTTATTGGGTATTAATATGTTAGTTTAACCATTTCATTTTTGTGTAGGCTACATGTGTCTGTTATCCTATCCTGTGTGTGTATCTGTTTAAGCAAGTTTAATGATTATTAATATGATAGTTTAACCATTTCATTTATATTTGTGTGTGTGTGTGTGTGTGTGTGTAGGTGTGTGTGTGTGTGTGTGAGTGTGTGTGTGCCTGTGTGTGTGTGCGTGTGTGAGAGAGAGAGAGAGAGAGAGTGTGTGTGTGTGTGTGTGTGTAACGCGCTCCGAAGCCCCGAACTGAACAAATTGACTCGCGAAACGCGCCTGAAGCCCCGAACTGAACAATTGACTCGCGAAACGCGCTCTGAAGCCCCGAACTGAACCAATTGACTCGCGAAACGCGCTCTGAAGCCCCGAACTGAACAATGACTCGCGAAACGCGCTCTGAAGCCCCGAACTGAACAATTGACTCGCGAAACGCGCTCTGAAGCCCCGAACTGAACAATGACTCGCGAAACGCGCTCTGAAGCCCCGAACTGAACAATGACTCGCGAAACGCGCTCTGAAGCCCCGAACTGAACAATTGACTCGCGAAACGCGCTCTGAAGCCCCGAACTGAACAATTGACTCGCGAAACGCGCTCTGAAGCCCCGAACTGAACAATGACTCGCGAAACGCGCTCTGAAGCCCCGAACTGAACAATTGACTCGCGAAACGCGCTCTGAAGCCCCGAACTGAACCAATTGACTCGCGAAACGCGCTCTGAAGCCCCGAACTGAACAATGACTCGCGAAACGCGCTCTGAAGCCCCGAACTGAACCAATTGACTCGCGAAACGCGCTCTGAAGCCCCGAACTGAACCAATTGACTCGCGAAACGCGCTCTGAAGCCCCGAACTGAACCAATGACTCGCGAAACGCGCTCTGAAGCCCCGAACTGAACCAATTGACTCGCGAAACGCTCTGAAGCCCCGAACTGAACCAATTGACTCGCGAAACGCGCTCTGAAGCCCCGAACTGAACCAATTGACTCGCGAAACGCGCTCTGAAGCCCCGAACTGAACCAATTGACTCGCGAAACGCGCTCTGAAGCCCGAACTGAACCAATTGACTCGCGAAAGCGCTCTGAAGCCCGAACTGAACCAATTGACTCGCGAAACGCGCTCTGAAGCCCCGAACTGAACCAATTGACTCGCGAAACGCGCTCTGAAGCCCCGAACTGAACCAATTGACTCGCGAAACGCGCTCTGAAGCCCCGAACTGAACCAATTGACTCGCGAAACGCGCTCTGAAGCCCCGAACTGAACCAATTGACTCGCGAAACGCGCTCTGAAGCCCCGAACTGAACCAATTGACTCGCGAAACGCGCTCTGAAGCCCCGAACTGAACCAATTGACTCGCGAAACGCGCTCTGAAGCCCCGAACTGAACCAATTGACTCGCGAAACGCGCTCTGAAGCCCCGAACTGAACCAATTGACTCGCGAAACGCGCTCTGAAGCCCCAACTGAACCAATTGACTCGCGAAACGCGCTCTGAAGCCCCGAATGAACCAATTGACTCGCGAAACGCGCTCTGAAGCCCCGAACTGAACCAATTGACTCGCGAAACGCGCTCTGAAGCCCCCAATTGACTCGCGAAACGCGCTCTGAAGCCCGAACTGAACCAATTGACTCGCGAAACGCGCTCTGAAGCCCGAACTGAACCAATTGACTCGCGAAACGCGCTCTGAAGCCCCGAACTGAACCAATTGACTCGCGAAACGCGCTCTGAAGCCCCGAACTGAACCAATTGACTCGCGAAACGCGCTCTGAAGCCCCCAATTGACTCGCGAAACGCGCTCTGAAGCCCGAACTGAACCAATTGACTCGCGAAACGCGCTCTGAAGCCCGAACTGAACCAATTGACTCGCGAAACGCGCTCTGAAGCCCCGAACTGAACCAATTGACTCGCGAAACGCGCTCTGAAGCCCCGAACTGAACCAATTGACTCGCGAAACGCGCTCTGAAGCCCCCAATTGACTCGCGAAACGCGCTCTGAAGCCCCGAACTGAACCAATTGACTCGCGAAACGCGCTCTGAAGCCCCGAACTGAACCAATTGACTCGCGAAACGCGCTCTGAAGCCCGAACTGAACCAATTGACTCGCGAAACGCGCTCTGAAGCCCCGAACTGAACCAATTGACTCGCGAAACGCGCTCTGAAGCCCCGAACTGAACCAATTGACTCGCGAAACGCGCTCTGAAGCCCCGAACTGAACCAATTGACTCGCGAAACGCGCTCTGAAGCCCCGAATGAACCAATTGACTCGCGAAACGCGCTCTGAAGCCCCCAATTGACTCGCGAAACGCGCTCTGAAGCCCCGAACTGAACCAATTGACTCGCGAAACGCGCTCTGAAGCCCCGAACTGAACCAATTGACTCGCGAAACGCGCTCTGACCCGAACTGAACCAATTGACTCGCGAAACGCGCTCTGAAGCCCCGAACTGAACCAATTGACTCGCGAAACGCGCTCTGAAGCCCCGAACTGAACCAATTGACTCGCGAAACGCGCTCTGAAGCCCCGAACTGAACCAATTGACTCGCGAAACGCGCTCTGAAGCCCCGAACTGAACCAATTGACTCGCGAAACGCGCTCTGAAGCCCCAACTGAACCAATTGACTCGCGAAACGCGCTCTGAAGCCCCGAACTGAACCAATTGACTCGCGAAACGCGCTCTGAAGCCCCGAACTGAACCAATTGACTCGCGAAACGCGCTCTGAAGCCCCGAATTGACTCGCGAAACGCGCTCTGAAGCCCGAACTGAACCAATTGACTCGCGAAACGCGCTCTGAAGCCCCGAACTGAACCAATTGACTCGCGAAACGCGCTCTGAAGCCCCGAACTGAACCAATTGACTCGCGAAACGCGCTCTGAAGCCCCGAACTGAACCAATTGACTCGCGAAACGCGCTCTGAAGCCCCCAATTGACTCGCGAAACGCGCTCTGAAGCCCGAACTGAACCAATTGACTCGCGAAACGCGCTCTGAAGCCCGAACTGAACCAATTGACTCGCGAAACGCGCTCTGAAGCCCCGAACTGAACCAATTGACTCGCGAAACGCGCTCTGAAGCCCCGAACTGAACCAATTGACTCGCGAAACGCGCTCTGAAGCCCCCAATTGACTCGCGAAACGCGCTCTGAAGCCCCGAACTGAACCAATTGACTCGCGAAACGCGCTCTGAAGCCCCGAACTGAACCAATTGACTCGCGAAACGCGCTCTGAAGCCGAACTGAACCAATTGACTCGCGAAACGCGCTCTGAAGCCCCGAACTGAACCAATTGACTCGCGAAACGCGCTCTGAAGCCCCGAACTGAACCAATTGACTCGCGAAACGCGCTCTGAAGCCCCGAACTGAACCAATTGACTCGCGAAACGCGCTCTGAAGCCCCCAATTGACTCGCGAAACGCGCTCTGAAGCCCCGAACTGAACCAATTGACTCGCGAAACGCGCTCTGAAGCCCCGAACTGAACCAATTGACTCGCGAAACGCGCTCTGAAGCCCGAACTGAACCAATTGACTCGCGAAACGCGCTCTGAAGCCCCGAACTGAACCAATTGACTCGCGAAACGCGCTCTGAAGCCCTGAACTGAACCAATTGACTCTCGAAACGCGCTCTGAAGCCCCCAATTGACTCGCGAAACGCGCTCTGAAGCCCCGAACTGAACCAATTGACTCGCGAAACGCGCTCTGAAGCCCCGAACTGAACCAATTGACTCGCGAAACGCGCTCTGAAGCCGAACTGAACCAATTGACTCGCGAAACGCGCTCTGAAGCCCCGAACTGAACCAATTGACTCGCGAAACGCGCTCTGAAGTCCCGAACTGACCAATTGACTCGCGAAACGCGCTCTGAAGCCCCGAACTGAACCAATTGACTCGCGAAACGCGCTCTGAAGTCTCGAACTGTACCAATTGACTCGCGAAACACGCTCTGAAGCCTAAGGCTATGTAAAAATCTATTATGTAAAAACAGCTGTAGCTGCTGTACTAAATAAAATCTAAATGCTTTTAAATAATCCCTCCTTTATTAAATCATTAACATCCTGCAATGGCGACTTAAACTGTACATGGGCCTACATATAATGTTCCTTTTAAATTACTTTTGTTGCAATAAACAATCTTGAATAGATGTCTTGCAAGACACATTAGAGAAAGCAGTAAAATATTTTTTATACATTACATTCAGGATCGTCAACAACATGGCACAGTACATTTAATGGTGCCTGTTAGCTGCTCAAAGGGCGAGACGGCGTGGTCTGGCCTTGAATGCCTCAATTATGTTATTATTTTATTTTTTTAGAAAATAATTTAAAATTTTAATTACATTTTAAATTAACAAATATTGTAAGCACTGCTTAATCTGTAAATTATGAGGTCCCGGAACAAAGCGAGGTAATGAATCCGTCCGGCAAGTTTTTTTATATTATTATTGAACTTTCAAAAATACAAAATTCAACAGTAAGTTCATATATATATATATGCTTTTATTTATGTAGGCTACACAGAGAAACAATACTAGAGAAACAAGATGCGCTTTCTGCCGTCTCATGCAGTCTCCCGTGAAATGGAGCGCGTGCAGCAATGAACCGGATACTTTATTAAAACGAACGAACCAAAAAATACAAATCTTTAATTACGTAATGAAAAGGTACATTTCTCTATTAAAGTCAGCATCGCATTCTGCAAACTTTATATATTTTTCAGCCGACACTGACTGAGAAGAAATCACTAGTTCATTAACGAATAATTAAAATGTTTTATTTTTGCCTTTCCCCAACATTCATAATCATTAGCCTACTTTTGCCGTTGCAAGCTTTTAGACGTGCGCTTGGGCGCGGAATAGGCTATACGCCTATATATTTAAGGATGGTTAGTAGCCCAAGTTTATTATATTAATCAATTTATGTGTGACTAGTGAAATCTTTAGTCGGGGACAGGCCTTCTTGGCACAAGGAACCCATCAATTTTTTAAATAAAATGCTGTCAATTTCGAAAAGTGCGCCTGCTAATCACGTCACGTTATATTGCAATGCAAAGTATGAATGCGTAATAATAAGTAAAATGTTTTTAATTTATTTCATTTCTTATGGGTGCAATGGCGGTGCTTTGGTCTTTCTTGGGGGTACTGAAGCATCTGCTAGCCCCTCCTTTGCGCTGCCCATGTTTATTACGATTAAAAAAATAATAATTCTGCATCTGTTTTTAGGTGTGCCAGCTGCCACGTGGGTGGCACCGGCACACCCTGGCACACCCGTGGCTACGCCCCTGCTCTGAATAAACATACTGTTAGATCAACATGTGTTCCTGACATCCACAGACCGCTCATGAAGGACATCTGCTGGTCAACACCAGATCATTGCTGTCCTATGTTTCTTTAGCACACTTATGTTGAAGTTTATTTCTATTTAATTTTAATTTTCATTTTCTGTTTCTATTAGATTCTTGAGTGATTAATTAGGTTCATCTGTTTGGTTCATCTATTCCATTTAGGTGTCCGTATAACCGTTGTTCTTAAAGGGATATATAATTCAAAAATGACAATTTGCTAATATGTAGGTGACTTTTTTTCTTCAGGGGGGCGTGTCCCTACCAATATCCAGATTTTTATCAAATAATTAAATATATGTATGTTTTTGTAATTTCAGACGCATCTTAAACTAGAGATGTTCCAATACCCCTTTTCCCTTCCCGATACCGATTCTGATACCTAGCCTCGGGTTATCGGCCGATACCGAGTACTGATCCGATACCTGAGTGTGTATCTTGGCTTGTATGAATGCACATTAGTCATTTTAACTCAACTTAGGTGGTGTTTTTTTGGTCATTCAGTTTTTCTGAAAAAATGGGGGGGGATATCAATAATACTGATCAGATAATAATCATACTATGAATTCTACAAAGAAAAATATAAACCGTCCTAAGGATTAACGAGCTGCTGGATTCGTGAATATTAATCACATTGTCTGCGTTCGCTCGAACTGATTTTGCTGAAATCAAAACAGGGACGATAATAGGAGAGCGCCGGCCAATGAGATTGTTGTTTGCGCATTAGCTCCGCCTACTACCGGAGAAGAAGAAGAAGAGTTTTCCGATTTGCAGCGTTAAGCAAAGCTAGCGGGCATAACTATAGGTCTCGTGTAAGAACATGGTATCAGATCGGAACGTGGGTTCAAGTACTCGCCGATACCGATGCCAGAATTTTTTGTGGTATCGGAGGAATTTCCGATACCAGTATCGGACTTGGAACAACCATATCTGAAACGTCATATAATTGATATTACCTAACAAGATAAAGTAAATATGTTAGAAAACTGCGCACTCTCCAGGACGCACATTTAATACATGTGCAGAATGTATTCGCACACGGACGAGAAGTGCAGCCGCATTTATAACTCACAGATATTGCCCCCAATTCAAGACAGCAGTCTAAAACAGTTCATATAAAAGCCCACTTCAGGAATGAACAAAGGTGCATCGATGATCTATGGCTATTATTAGCCCCCTATATAGCAAACGTTGTGCGGAAAGATACACAATCTTTCAGCCTAGGATAAATTCACGAACATCAACAATAATTTGGGACAAATATAAGGTTTTTGTTTTTGTAAACTAGTAAGTGGCACTTGGAACAGCATCCTGAGTCGCCGTGGACAGTCTTTAATTTTAAATTAATGTTGTTCACTGAATGTATCAAGCTGTTAGCTGAAATATCCACAAAATAAAAAAACAATATTCAGATGTTATTCAGATGCGCATGCGTTGTATTATTACAGCAAAAGCAGAGTATTCCTTCATAATCATCCTGGGTCCAATTCGATAATATTAAAATAAAGTGATTACTCAGCGCTCTGATGTGGATGTTGTTGGTTCACAAAATCATAATTGTGTAATTATTGTAGTATTGACATACTATATAAAAAACAGCCATCGACACTGTATCTGCACCCCTATGCCTTATGACGTAACAGTCATCGACACTGTATCTGCACCCCTATGCCTTATACCGT
>QVTF01006110.1:0-27889 GCA_003573665.1 Oxygymnocypris stewartii | reverse complement strand
TATGGATAGTCAGAAAAACGTTTTAAATGTTAAAAGGGCTTGCCATACATGCCCGTACCACTAACATTAAAAACATCATTATAAACTAGCTGTTGTGAATCGAGCTAAAGTAAGGCCATAGTTTTGAACACTGGCTGGTTATGTACTTTTTATGGACCATTTTAACAACAAAAAAGTTACGGACTGTGGCATTATTATTTAATTAATACTAGATTATCTGCAGGTAGTTTTTTCGTATTATACTTTTAAGGTTTGTGCACATTCAAAACAAGTGACACATTTTACACAAAGCTATGTATTCTTTAATTAAACTATATTTAAAATCACGGTGACTGTGTAATATTAGGTTTTTCTTTGTTATCTGCTACTTAAGTCCTCAAAATGACACATGTGAAGTGTCCCTTTTATCTATTCTAAGTGACTTTATCTTCTACGGAGGTTGAGTTTAGCAGATAACATCACCTCCGCTGATCGTGTGTATGGAACCCAACGTGTGTGCGCGCGCGAGCGCGAGCGCGTCAGCTGACGGCTGCAGAGGGAGGGAGCGAGCAGCGGCGACATCTTGGATTCATGAGTGAACGGTGACCGCAGCCTAAAACACCGAATACGCGAGTAACACGGAGCCTCGGTCAGAACCGGACACAGCTGCCTCTGCTGAGCCGAGCCGGTCCAGAGGGACACACAGAGACTGACACAGAGAGAGGTGAGTGAGGGACTGAGGGAATCCACCGTCGGGTCAGTCGTGACACAACCGAGCTGGGCTGGTTAACGTTAGTTAGCTTAACCAGCTAAATAGCCGGACGCGGGTGTTTGACGTTAGACTGATGGAAATGTGTTACATTAATAACATGGAGTATTTGGGATCCGATAATTAAATAAAATACAATTTAATACGCTTAAAGTCGTGATGTCTGTGCGTTTGAATGGAAAGAGCTGCAGCTAGCGCCACATACCGTAACAATTTCGGTCCATCTCGGACAAATATTTGAATTAAATAATAAAATCTGTTTTATTGATGCTACGATACAGAAAGCAAACAACATGTTTTTGTATTTATTAGTGATTTTGAGGTGAGACAGACAGTCGCAGTGGGCTGGTCCGCAGACATGACGTCACGAAAAATGATATGTTCATTAAAAATCATTATCGGAATATTCCACTAATAGAAATATTATAGAATCCTGGACAGAATACGCCATGTGAAGCCATGATGGATGCTGTAGAGCTGAGAAATGACATCATCATCAAAATATTCATCATGTTCTTATGAATTTTAAGATATATTCATAATAGGGCTGCAACAACTAATCGATAAAATCGATTATTATCGATTATGAAAATCATCGACAACGTTTCTCATAATCGATTAGTCGGGTCTGCCCACAGTGCACGTCCAACTTCAGCCGGTTGCTCAAATTACAGCTCTAAATAACGTATTTCTATGGACAAAATGCATCTCAAAATAGTGGAGGAAACAGAATGAGATGCTGCGGGAGAAGTACGTGATCCATTTTGCATGATAATTCTTTATTTTGAGCTTTAAGTTAATGCATTAGTGTAAAGGCTTGCCCTGTCAGGCGCTGTGACACATGCGTGTGCGTCCTCAAAACATATCCGTACATTGCGTCCGCAAACATATCCATTGCACTGAATGAACTGTTGTTGAAAGTTAATTTAAGGTTTAAAAGTCAACATGCAGTGTGTATATTTTATGAGAGTAGGAACTTTAAAGGGATAACAGCATGTAATTGTCTGAATATAAATATGAGATGCTCCATAACCGCCTTTTACAGGATAAAGAAATGACAGTCAAACATAACTGTGATCAAAGTTCCTGCAGAACATTCCTCTCACACCGTGTCTTTATTATCATTTAAATGTTTAAGAGTAATGTATGACGATTGTATGACATCCAAGTACGGCGAGAGAAAGTATTAGGAGACGTCCGCTCTCTTATAGCACTCGCGGTACTTTGATGACACACACCGATCGGTCTAGCAGCGCTGCTTCAAGTCAAACACATCTAAGCGGTCTTCAGAGAAAGCATCATGTTGGCACGCTGCTATGTTGCCAAGTCCGCAGTTTGCCGCGGGTTGTTTTCGTGTCCGCGGGTTTTTTATAACATGCAGAATTGACGAGCTACGCGTAAACGATATCCGGGTTGCCGGGTTCTCATGTAGTGGGCGGAGCTAATGCGCAAACAGTAATCTCATTGGCCGGTGCTCACCTATCATCGACCCTGTTTTGATTTCAGCGAATCAGTTCGAGCGAATGCAGACGACCTGATTAATATTCATGAACCCAGCAGCTCAATAATCCTTAGTGCGTTTTATATGGTTATTAATAGTACAATTCGCGGTATGTTATCAGTATTATTTGTAGGTTTTCCCCCCTTTTTTATAGAAACACTAAATGACAAACAATATCTTAAGCACCACCACCAGTCCTAAGTTCAGAAACATGACAAATATGCATTCATACATGGTTATTCTAAAGTTCTATCATTATATAATGCTAAATTATCATACTATCATATATACTGTTTGACTGAAATATTAATTGAATTTGATAGGTGTCTCTCACATTGTCCCACAAAAACATTAAATGGTGTAGATTAGTGTAACGTTTTATAATAATAATTTATTCTATTTGGTGACCATTTCATTTATTTAACATATTTAATATTGGGGCATCCAAGTTATTTGACATATTTTAACCTTTTTTTTTAAGTAACAATAGTTACTTTCCCTGGTAATTAGTTTCTTTTATAACGATGTAACTCGGTTAGTATTTGTGAGAAGTAACTAGTAATATAACTAATTACCTTTTTAAAGTAACGTGCCCAACACTGCACACTATACATTGATTTATTGTATGTCTTTGATTAATAATGAATATGAAGAGCTTTAAAAAATAAAATCGCATATTAAATCGTAATATTGGTAAATTAGATTATTTTCTAAAATCGTTCAGTCCTAATTTAAACTATATTCACAAATACAATGTTTAACAAATTTATTAAAACACATTTATGTAAGGTTTTTAACAAATTATGTAAGGTTTGTGCCACTGCTGCTCTAACAGCATTGGTGATTACCAAAATCATGTTTAGCTTTCTGTATTGTTAGTCCTCCAAAATGCGTAAGCTCTTTAGTAACAGTAGTAGGCTATTTCTAATGCTATAATATAATTATTGCTGTTATCTTTGACAGAAAGACAGAGCATTTTATAAAAAAAATTCAGACACCCAATTACAGTCAAAAAGTACATAAACAATGCAAGCAAGAATGCAAGCTGTTATGAGGCCATTTTTGTTATTATAAATACTAATTAGTTGTTTCTGTTTGTAAATTTGCCCAATAAATGACAATAACATTTTAAGATTTAAACAATTTTTTGACAGATTCCTAAAATATTTGTTTTCTCTTTATGACCGGTGGTTTAATAAATGAAGCACTGTATGTTTTCATAGCATTCCGTGTGTTTGAAGGACATTGAGCAGAATGTGGAATTGTGTGTATTTTGTCAATAAATAACATAATTGTATTTAATCCGATTAATCGATTAATCGAAATAATAATCGACCAACTAATCGATTATCAAAATAATCGTTAGTTGCAGCCCTAATTCATAAGGCACTGAAACTGTTGTGACAGGTTTTATTGTTGTGTGGGCTGTAATATTGTGAGCAGGCTATGTAGACTGACCGTATATTAATAATAATTTCACTCATAATTAATATAAACCTGCGTAAGATGTTCTGTTTCTGGTCTTGTCGTTCAGAGAGGTGTGTGTCGGTCATGGGGAACTTAAAACCTGACATGAAATAATCAAAGAAAAGTGGGAGAGAACCTTTAGACAAAATATAAATGTTTGCATATGTTTTATTTTTTTGTATCATATTTGATACATCAGGCTTTTATGGCTCATATAGTATGATATCGGAAGAATATTATGGAGCACATATTTGAGGAGGAAAATCCTATCAATATTATTCAGGGGACAAATGCTGATATTAATACGGCTTGTAGATATCACTTGACACTTATCTCCCAATAATAGACTGTCTTAGTAAGACATATTTAAATGCTTAATTTTATAATTAAATCTGTTTTTTTATTATTGTGGCGGCAAAACAGTGCAATACAAGGATTGAGAGATGAAAAACAAGCTTTCCTTAAAAGCCTGATGATCATATTTGATTACATTTTAACATGGTTTTATATATATAATACTTATGGATTATCAAGTAAACCTAAGTTGATTCAGTCTAGTAAGTGTTTATCTTGAAATATTAGCAACAGTATGAAGCTTTACTTGCTTTTAAATATCAGTGATTTCACAGTAAAAAGACATTTTACAGGACATTTTTAAAGTTTAGCCCATAATAAAAGGCATTTCACTTACTAAAAAACTATAAGCTATCACTGATGACAGAAGTCTGGTAGTAAATTGTCAACAGCTCTCATCCAAGTTTTGATCGTGATGACTAGAAGGCTTATAAATTCATGTATCAAATGTAATGCGGTAGACTTTACAGGGTTAAGCATGATTAGACGGTTAAGCATTCATCCATCAGAGCAGACTGAAATGAGTCTGAAGGCAGGATCGGTTCATTAGTGAGTTTTTCTGCAGTCTTGAAGCTTTATATGGATAGTTCACTCAAAAGCCAAAAGCTGTCATGGTTTACTGCTTATTGTCCAATTCAAATAAATACATATTTTAAAGTGAACACAATATTGTGTGCAAATAATTTGTCCTAATGTGTCTGTCACAGATCATTTCCACTTAATGACAGAATATTTGAATGTCCATCGGTGCGGTCTTTGTTTTGTCTTGTTTTTTTAATCTTGATTTCTGTAAGGTGTATATTTATATCTTTCTGAGGTGCTAAACCGAGAGGATTACAGGAGCGGGGTATTACTGGAAGATCTCCACGTGTTTGCGCATCTTCGTGGTTGTGCATTTTAATCTCTTGTTAAGCTTCTAAGGCAGGTTTTTTTTCTTGTACATTTTAACAAATAACCTTGAAAATAAGTTTTTAAAAGTCAAAGCTGTTGATTGAAATATAGCAATAAAAAAATAACATTTGATTATTTAAATATAATGCAACAGATATAATTGTGTGTACATTAGGGTTGTGCCAATAGATGATAGTATCGTGTATCGAGGATAGTCAGATGTCGCCTGTGTCTGATGCCTTCGACGATAGCAAGACTATTATTATTATTAGTAGTAGTAGTAGTAGTAATAGTAGTAGTAGTTAGGGTTGGACGATTAATTGAAACTGAAATTCAGAACCTTTAACCGACGTAATTTTCCCATGTCGATTATTTAGTTTTTTTAATCCTATTAATATTTTTGGTAGCAAAAAATGTAGGTTTTCTTTTTTTTGTGGGGAAACTTGCTTTTTACAATACAAAATCACAAAGATAAGAAATTAACTCTTTCATAATAAAAAAAGTCCCACATTTAATAGTGGAGTATTTTTTTACACTACAACCCTTTAATGAACTTTGAGGCCAAAAAAAATTAATAATGATAATCATATTCAAGCATATACTTGCACTAGACAGAAGTCAGTAAGGATGTTCTTTGGTAATGTAAATGTTCTTTACTCGTTTAATGTAGCTGTTTAATGAATTGTATGAATTGTAAGGATTATAATTAGTAACATACCATGTTTCTTTGAAATTGCTATCATGTTAAATTAGGGGTGTGCGATATATATCGTCTGCGATCATATTGTAATTGTTGTTTTAACGATGTGCAATTTGACAATATCGAGTATTTTGCCAAAAAAATTAATTTAAAGTCTATTTTCATTTTTTAAATAATTTTAAATATCAGTATTCAATGTTCTATGTTTAAAATGTCAAAAAATTATGCATTTGTAACTGGTTAAAGCACTCCATGTCCCTCTGAGCTGCATTAAACAGTGTGTGAATACATCAACATTACAGTAAATTATGTTTGATAATTATAATATCAAATGTGTACGCCTACCACAAACCCTAAACTCACCATTACAGTAATGCAACTTCTGCAGAGATTCATTTTGATGAGACTGGTTTCATTTGTTTGGGAGCAGCCTAAATGTGTATCTTAATTGACTGGTTAAATGTAACAATTTGACTCAAAAGATGTACACTTTTAGAAACAAAATGGCTTTATTAAAAGGTAAAAATCTAATTTAAACTTAAATGAAAAGATTGATTAATCACTGATGTGAACTGAGCACACAGAAGATGAAGAATATCATAAACTGCAGCTGTGCACGGTATTCAGATATCAGCACAATAACACACTCGGCAAAATATCGTCTAATTATCGTTATCGAAAAAATCCACTAAAATATCGAGATATCATTTATTTTTTTCAATATCGCACACCCCTATGTTAAATACAAATTCAGTCATATTAAAAATAGGGTTGTTCCGATACTAGTATCTGAAATTCCTCCGATACCACACCAAATTCTGGCATCTGTATCGGCGAGTACTTTAACCCACGTTCCGATCAGATACCTTTACAACGAGAACTATAGTTATGCCCGCTAGCTTTGCTTAACGCTGCAAATCGGAAATCAACTCTTCTTCGCTGCTCAGAATGCAAACACAGGAAGTTGTGTTTCCACAAGCAACCACTTTTTAAAGCAGCAAGCAAGAAATACAAACGTGATGGCACATTGCAATAAATCACTCGCATATGCGGCGAAATCTTCTCGCTGGGCGACTAAATTAGGTCTAATACTAGCCACTGGCTAATAAGTGCTCAGATATTACTCGCCAGTGTGTGAGTGTGAGGCTGTGTATAAGTTTAGCACAGATATATTTTCATCAACCGCATCGGAGTTTAACTCTCCGTCAAGGGATCTGTGCTATTATTCAGTTCATCTGAATAAGATACGCAGCACACCTGTATTTGATGTACCGTTAGCTCTAGTGCGAGGCACACGACTCGCGTTGCTTTGCTTTTTCCTCACACGCAGAGAGAGGGAGCGAGAGAGTCAGTTCTGTATGGTATATTCTTTGTTGTATTTTCCTGTCAAATAACGGAGTTCGTTTAGAATTCTCAGCTTTTTAAGAAATGCCGGGTTCTCAGGTTAGTAGGCGGAGCTAATGTGCAAACCGCAATCTCATTGGCTAGCGCTCGCCTATTATCGTCCCGGTTTTGATTTCAGCAAATCAGTTCGAGCGAATGCAGATAACGTGATTAATATTCATGAATCCAGCAGCTCGTTAATCCTTAGTGCGTTTTATATTGTTCTCAATAGAATTCATAGTATGATTATCTTATAAGTATTATTGATAGTTTTTTCCCACACTGAATGACCCAAAAAAGCACCACCACCAGCCTTAAGTTCAGTTAAAATGACTAATGTGCATTCATACATGGTTACCAAGTTTTAATTCTAATTACTAAAGTTATATAATTAAATATACTTGATTATCATAATATATTTATAATGCTTGACTGACTGATGTTAAGAGTTCACTGTTAGATATTTAAAAGACTGTCATTTTCTAAGCATCTATTTTTTAGTTTACTCGCCAGACTCTATATATGGTGAAGCACACCATAAAATGAATGTATCAATTCATACAGGGCTAGTTGTACATAAAGCTGTATAAACAGATACACACCCAGGTATCGGATCAGTACTCGGTATTGATCAATACCCTGAGCCTAGGAATCAGTATCGGGAAGGGAAAAAGGGTATCGGAACATCTCTAATTAAAAATAGTAGAGCTTCTTTTAGCCTTAAGCTGGAGTTGGTTCACTTTCTTGGCAATTAAACTAAGTAAATAGTTTAATAAATTAGCACGATGATATTGTGTATCGGCAATCTCACTGACTGATGATATTGTGTATCGGCAATCTCACTGAATGATGATATGGCAATTGATCATATATCGCCCAACACTAGTATACAATTTAAAATCTATGTCCTTATTTTTTTAACGAGTTCCCCGTTCAGTGACTGACAGCTTTGCTCCGCCTCTTTATTCAGTTTTCCAGCATGGCTTGTGAACACTGAGTGACACCACCAACATGATCGGAGGACTCTTCATCTACAACCACAAGGGCGAGGTGCTGATCTCCCGTGTCTATCGTGATGACATCGGGTAAGTCATCGTAACGTGTAAAACGTGAGGTTGTTGGGCTTTGATTGCTTCAACAGGAGTAGATCTATGTTATAACATTAAGTGTATGTGTGTCCTTCATATTCATGCATATCACGTTTTCCTGATGTGTCGATTTGCTTCCTTTCCACATTTCTTTCCTTCCTTATTCACCCTATCGGATCTGTTTGTTTCATTGATTCTGTAGGAATACAAGCAGTCAAATGTTGTGACCTGTTTTTAATGTGTGACTCGGTTCCATCTTCAGCCGGGATGTAAAGAGAAAAGGGAGTGTGGAATACAATGAAGATACATTTTAGATCACTGTTAGAATTTTAGAATACATTTTAGGCCTCTGATTGCATGGAAGTTCCTTTCTGGAAGATCCAGACATCCTTTAAAACCACAGAGATGGTCTGTTCAGAGAAGGGTTGCTATGGATACAGTGGGTCTGTACATCGCTGCCAACTCATACTGTCGCAGGGTGTGTGTGTGTGTGTGTGTGTGTGTGTGGTGTTCATGCACGCATGCAGAGCTGTATGAGAAAGAGAGATCATTAGATGAAGGCGCAGTGCGTGTGGATGTCGAGTGTGGCTGGAGGAAAGGGAACTCTGGGAAGAAGACGAGATGGGCTGAAACAGTGTATGTAGCGTAAAAACAGACAGCTAAAATGAAGTGATGATGATTATTTTTATATATAAACCCAGTGAGTGATAAAGGAACATAAGCTTGGTTCCTAAATCTGCTGAGGTACCTACCTAGACAGCATTTAAATAATCATGAAATTAAGGCCCAATCCCAATTCTATTTCATACCCCTTCCCCTACACCTTCCCCTTGTCCCTTGAAACCGATGCCTTGTCCAAAACACCCACACTTGCGGACTTTGCACTTGACAACTTATGATGTATTTCCTGTGTTTGGCCCAAGTGTTCATGTGAGGATGAAGAACACAAGTGTTGAACCCTTCATTACCTGATGCGACACACAGTGTTCTAAAAATGCAAGTGTTAGTTTTATTTTAATTATTTTAAATACTTTGCATTTCAAAATCAACTTCTAAATGTCTGTTCACATTCATTAGTCCCTATAACATGATATAATAATAATTTATGGAGATTCTAATATTAATGATAAAAAGCAGTTTCAAATGTTGCACAAAATGAATATCACCACTACTCACCTTTGCACCAATAAAATGTAAAAACACGTTTTTTTTTTCTACCAAATTATTTGTAATATCTAACTATTTTGTTAATATTTAACTTGCATTGGAAAGGATTCTTTTACCTCTGTTTATTTCCAGAACATGATGCATGATGGGATACACTGATATGGTGTGGATTTAGTGTGCATTTAGAGCGCTGCGCGTTGACGTTTTTAAGACCTGGGATAGTCTTGCTCACTTACTTATTGTCACGCGCACGCTCTCTCAATTGTCCAAGACAGCATGTGTGGGTATTTGGACAAGGCAAGAGTGTCAAGAGGTAGGGGTGAAAAGAATTCCCCTAAGAATTGGGACACCACTACTATACATCATACGTCGTCTAGCTCCTACAATACACACACCTATACTGGTGTGCTCGTGTGCTTTAGAGCCTTACCGTTCTATATGAATGGTACACACACTCACACTCACATTCACACACACACACACTCACACACACACACTCACACACACTTATCGGAGATAGCGCAGCTCACACATCCAGGAGCAAAGAAACTTGTCAATGCTGCTCCACGATCAGGGACGTGCACAGAAACTTTGAGGGGCAGGCGCTCGAGGAAAAAAGGGAACTTTTCATATTTATTTATACATTTTTTCTAAACGAAATGTTAAATATATTAACTATGGCTGTCAATCGATTAATATATTTAATCGTGATTAATCACATGATTGTTACGAGTTAACTCGCGATTAATCGCAATTAATCGCACATTTTAATTTGTTCTAAATGTACCTTAAATTAATACTTTTCAAGTTTGTAATACTCAACATGGGCATGGACAAATATGGATGCTTTATGCAAATGTATGTTTATTATTATTGAAGCCATAGTCAACATAGAGCATGAAGGCTATGTTCCTGTGGCTCAGTGGTAGAGCATTGCGTTAGCAGCGCAAAGGTTGTGGGTTCGATTCCCAGGAAACACACATACTGACAAAAACATTTATAGCCTTTGGATAAAAGCGTCTGCTAAATGCATAAAAGTAAGATGTTTTTCAAAGAACTTGTTCATGTCTATTAGATACATGAAAAAAGAAACCCCAGGTTCCCATTACTTCTCTTTCTTTGCACTGAGCAATTTACTGACACAAACCTGTTTACATTTCTGCACACGGCAGCTCTTCTTCCGAACATTATTATTAAAAATGTTTGCCTCTCTGTGCCCACATAATGTATTTTGATGCAGCTTGGTTCTCAATAAACGGTTTTCTTTTATATAATTTACTGTTTCTGTTGTCAGACAACAGGATGAATATGAAATAGAGATTGAAACGCGACCCATTAAGACTACATAACTAGCTCTCCTTTCCAAGATGTTAATCAGCACAAAAATCCTGATAATCGATCCGTCGTCTGATTAACTCATATACACTAGATAATGGCAACAGCTGTGCTTTGATTTCAGCTATACTTGCATGTAGGGGTGTGCGATATGACGATATTTGATCGTGGATGATAAAAATGTCTCCACGATCTGCTTTTGAAGAAATATGGTAGTATCGTGCTACAGCACACATTGTATCAGTAACCGTTCTGGCGCCTCCGTCTCTATATAGTGTACAGCACGACATACAGCGGTAGAGTTACTCTGACAGGACACTGCACTTATTCGCGATCGCAAAAGTATATTATTTGCATACAAACCTTGCCGGTTAAACGTTTAATTCGCTCACTGGTCTGAGCACATATACCAGAAGCACGCGCACTAAAACCCTGTCAAACAGCGCCTGATCACTGAACTAAGTTACGGTCCAAACACACAAGGTTTACATATAGACTCGGTTGGTTATGTCTAAAACGAAAGTGAACAACAGCTGAGACAAACGGATGCGTGCCAGCATATAGGTCTTAAAGAGACAGTATTAAACATGCAGCCGGCTGTCATTAAAGGGATAGTTCACCCTACAATTACATTTCTGTCATTATTTACTCACTCTCATGTTGTCCCAAACCTGTCTTCATTTCTGTCTTGTGCTGAACACAAATTAAGATATTTTGGTGAATCTGGGAAACCAAACAGTTGCTGGTCCACATTGACTTTGATAGAAGGAAAAATGTGGAAGTCACCGAGGATCAGCAACGGTTTGGTTTTCCTTGTTCCTCAAAATAGCATTTACGTTCAGCAGAAAAAAGAAATGAGATTTAAAACAACTTTTGAGTAAATGATGGTATCAAAATAAAACACTATGACAGAATCGACAGACAGATGGCATCATTTTTATTTTTGGGTGAACTATTCTCTTAACGTTAATAAAACAACAAAACACAGAGAAAAATCACTCGCTATTCTTGACTGAAAAACTTTAATACAGTTGCTTTAAGAATCAGTCTATATTACATTTTATTTTTACATTTGTTCATTCAGTTTCTCGAATGCTCTGCTAAATACACCTATTGTACTTGGAAATAAAGCACTGTTTGTTTTACTTGTATATTATGTTTATTTGTAATCTGTATCTTTGTTCTTATTTTTTAATGAGAAAGATACCATTTTTTTATCTTTGCCCACTTTGGCCTAAATTGGCCATCACGACCTCCTAATCATCCCCATACACTGATTGGCTTCATCACTCTGCTCCTCTCCATCAGTAAGCTGGTGTGTGGGGGGGGTGTTCTGGTGCAATATGGCTGCCGTCGCATCATCCAGGTGGATGCTGCACATTGGTGGTGGTTGAGGAGATTCCTCCCTTCTATATAAAGCCGTTTGAGTACCCAGAAAAGCACTATATAAATGTAACAAATTATTATTATTATAAATATCTACCGTTCTTTTTTTCCCCTTTTTTTGTTACGTTGAAAGGCTTTATAATAGGGAAATTAGTTTGGCTGTACTGCTCAGACAACTTGCAAAATAGTAAAACCAACATGACAAAGAATCGTGATAAAATCGTGAATCGTGATGTTATATTTTTTCCGTATCGCCCACCCCTAGCTCCAGACAAAGTATCACGCGTTTGTTTTCCAAATTGCCTTATTGAAAGAGCTTCTTGGCACTCTGTAAGGCTAATTGCTAAAGCTATCATTGTCTCTGCCTCTTTTCGCTGCTGCTGCCTTCAAGTGCTACCAGAATGATCTTAAGTTGCATATGAAAGCAATGTGATTCGATCGGTTGATGTTGTCGAACTCATGATCAGAAGTGGAACTTATAAAGTTTGTGATAGCATGAGACCAGCTATGTTATTTTATCCCGCCGTGCTCGCTGCCCGCTGTGTAATTCATAAACGTGACTTAATTATGCACAGTATAATCAGATGACTGACTTTGAAACCGAGTATGGTTTCTGTAAAGGTAACAGGCTTGTATTAATAGTGGAAAGTTTATTTGCAAAGTCTAGTCCTGCTAATGCTTGAGCTCTTGAAGCTCCGCCCTCTTCTCCGGGAGCACCAGCTCATTTGCATTTAAAGCAACATACTCAAAATCAGTGCGTTTTGGCTCATGCCCTAAAAGTGACCATTTTAACAAGCTATAACATTTTTATCTGTGGGGTATATTGAGCTAAAACTTCTCATATACGCTCTGGGGACATCAGATACTTATTTTACATCTTGTAAAAAGAGTCATAATAGGTCCCCTTTAAGTAGAGCAATCCAATCATGTTCAATGTTTCAGTTTATTGGAGGTGTTGAGTTTTTGATATCAGAATTATGAGCGATTTAGGTGTTTTGGAACTATTGTCAAATAATCAATTTATTATTTTTATGTTTAGTTGGTTAATCTAACAATTATGTTTCGGGTTAATCTACTCCAATCTCACACCATCTTGATGGTCTTTCTGCAGGAGGAATGCGGTGGATGCCGTTCCGCGTGAACGTGATCCACGCCCGTCAGCAGGTACGCTCACCCGTCAGCAACATCGCCCGCACCAGCTTCTTCCACGTCAAGCGCTCCAACATCTGGCTGGCTGCTGTTACCAAGCAGAACGTCAACGCAGCCATGGTGTTTGAGTTCCTCTATAAGATGTGTGACGTCATGACTGCCTATTTCGGCAAGATCAGCGAGGAAAACATCAAGAACAACTTTGTGTTGATCTACGAGCTTCTCGATGGTATGAGGACTTATCTTTCCTGAAGTATCCTTAAATTATTACTGAAGTAAAAAGTATTCGCCTGTCTGTAGCTTGACGTAGCATTGATTACACTGCAGTTGAGTTTTCTTTTCCCTCCAGTTCCAGCCATGAACTCTCCCACAACTGTTGTGCTGTTGTTTTTTTAGGTTTTGATTTTTATGAAATGTCGATGAGAAAATCAACACCTAAAGAAAATACTGCACAGACAGACAGACATTTCCTCTGCTCTCTAAGTTGGATGCTGTTAACGTACAAGTGAAGTCACATCTATTTGTATAGCACTTAAAGGAACACTCCACGTTTTCTGGAAATAGGCTCATTTTACGACTCCCCTAGAGTAAAACAGTTGAGTTTTGCCATTTTTGAATCTATTCAGCCGATCTCCGGGTCTGGCGGGAGCACTTTTAGCTTAGCTTAGCTTAGCATAGATCATTGAATCGGATTAGACCATTAGCATCGCGTTCAAAAATGACCAAAGAATTTCGATAATTTTCCTATTTAAAGCTTGACTCCTGAAGTTACATCGTGTACTAAGATACTTAGTATACTACAACTAGGTATACTACTTAGTATACTACAGCTAGGTAACTAGTTTATGATATAGCAGGGGGACTACTTTCAGGTGCTGCGTAATATCATTGGCGCCTGCTGCACCCATGGTACGGCAGCAAAGTTCCTTGATTATTACGCTGGAATGAGAGTATAGTTCCTAGACATATCGGCCTAGAAATCACAACTCTCAGTTTCCGCCGGTCTTAGTACACGATGTAACTACAGAAGAGTCAAGCTTTAAATAGGTCTAATCCGATTAAATCCGAGTCTAATCCGATTCAATGATCTATGCTAAGCTAAGCTAAAAGTGCTCCCGCCAGACCCGGAGATCGGCTGAATGGATTCAAAATGGCAAACTCAACTTTTTAACTCTAGGGGAGTCGTAAAATTAGCCTATTTCCAGTGTGTTCCTTTAATACAGACCGTTTCAAAGCAGTCTCACAGTAATAAACTGGAAAATAACACTTTTAATCAGTATGAAACTAATTTACTTTCAGCTATAAAGCAGCTCCATGACTGATTATGATGTTCCATAAATGTTGAATCCCTTGTGATACCTGACATTTAAGACTCAATGACATGTATTGATGAGCACAATTTCTTTATACAAAAATGTTTTAAGCTGTAGTTTACATCCCTTCCATATACAATCTCACTTACACACGGTGTACAATAGACAGAAGCACACTTTTTGTAAATAATATTGATGGTTGGGAAACCCTATCTTATACTTGAACACATTATTTATGATTTCATTTAAATACTGAAAAATTACATTTAATTTGAATCATACACACACACACACATACTTGTATATTAAATCATATATATATATATATATAATTATAATAATAACATTACTTTGAATTAAAAGTAAACAATAACTTTAATAAATATTATTGTCCATAATTTAACTCCCTAAATTATATACATTTAAAATGTATACTTATTTAGTATATAGTTTTATCTTATGTGTTCCATCATATTATTAATTTAATACATTTTTCTAAAAGTTTTGTTAACATGTTTAAGAGGGTACACACACTAGTATGACCTCAACGCTACCACACATGATCCAAAAGTTCAAAACTCAAATTTTGACTTTATGGATTCTGTGACACTGCTGTATTAGTTCAACACAGTCATGGTTTTTCTCTTCGCCTGTACTTACTGTAGAGATCCTGGATTTTGGGTACCCCCAGAACTCTGAGACCGGAGCATTGAAGACCTTCATTACCCAACAGGGTATTAAGAGCCAGGTGCGTTCTGCATGAAACACCATCAGTTGGTCCTTTAGGTTTTCTAATATGTGAATGCTTTATGAAAATGGACACTTAATGTACCTGTAAGAGAAGTGTTGAAATCTGATTTTATGGAGCACAGCCTTCGTTGAATGATGGAAACTGAACTGTGTTAATGTTTCTGTCTTCTTCATCCTCGCATCACTGCTCACCACGTGGCCTGATGACCTGTAACGCACTGCTTCCAGCATCATGTAAGCACAGCTGTACTTATACAGTCATAGAGTGCTGCAGTGATGATGTATTTTGTGTAGGCCGGTTCTGGAAGTTATCATCCCTCTACAAAGACCCAATATCATTTTCCCGTGACTTTTGATGTTTTGGACTCGTTGCAAAAATTAGCTGACCAAAATGGATTTATGATTCAATGTTTTGTTGTTCATGATAATCTTTATCATAGTCTTCAAATAACTCATTCAGGAATTTTACCAAAAATCTATTTTTAACCGGACGCGCTCGGGGGGTCATATGATGCGATCTCATAGTTTTCCTTTGTCCTTGGAGTGGTACAAGCTTGTTCGTGCATTAGTGATGCGCAGATGGCGGTTATATCTGCAGGCGCTGCGGATGATCTGCGGGTCGGGTAATAAAAAAAATGCAATTTGATTATTTGCAGGTGTATAAGATAAATCATTAATGATGAAAATATTAACTACATTTTCTAAAATATGAACGTGTTAAATAAAATATGAACGTGTGCTACAGGCAATTTAATAAATGTAAGTGAACATATAAACATTTCTTCAACAAAACATTATTTAGTCAAGAGCAGTGAGATTTTCTGTCTTTTGTTTAATTAACATTAATGACAAACGGCACAGATTTATTAGCTGCTGTCTCAAGACGTATTTCATGAATCTAATTCTGATACTCCATGTGTGAGCGCACAGTACCAAACAGGGCTTAAAAATAATACAAATTTGTGACGAAGCAACAAAATTCATTCCCCAATTGTTTACATTAACTTAAGATAAAACCCGACCGCTTGTGAGCATACCTGCCAGGACGACTATGTTGACGTCATTTTGTGTGTATTTTGCCACTTAAGCACAACAAGCGCGCTTTGGGATGTGACTGAGCGCACAGTACCAAAAGGCTTAAAAATAATTCAACTATAAAATAAGCAACAAATTATGCAAATTCTGTCAACTTTCCCGAAACGTGAGCTAAAGTCTTGTATCTCAGCGCTCGCTCTAGATGCGTCGATGTGAAGAGAAGGTCAAAGAGAGAAGACGCGGCTGAATCACTCACGCTGGTTTCAGTGACTGATTTGATCTGATGGTTTGTGTGGATTTATTTACTCATCTGACCTACACGCTATATTGAATAAATGTTTTTGCAGGAATTTTCCTAATTTTAAAGTCGAAAGCTGCGGGAATGAGTAATACGATATATGCGCAATACCGCACTCAGGACATAATTATATTGTAAACATAATTATATTGTACAGAGACAAAACTTTCTGGGTTTATTTTATTTTTTTTCCAAAACATTCCAGACTTTCCAGAAATTGGTGTTTTTAAAATTCCATGACTTTTCCAGGTTTTTCATGACCGTATGAACCCTAAATGTGACGATTATCTAAATTGGACAAAAACATAGGTGTGGGCGGTTGGCGGGTGGATAATTTATTTGAAGCTGCGGATTCGGGTGAGGTTTTTGGCTCATCTGCGCATCACTACCGTGCATATATAAGATATGTGAAGTCTCAGATTAGAGTCTCAAAGCAAAAGAGATATTCTTCCTAAAGTTAAGAACTCATCCACGCCTTCCTAAAATCCTTCCTTCAAATACTTAATCTACATCACTTCCGTCACATGCTTGAGGTACTCGGCCAATCACAACGCACTGCATAGCTGGCCAATCAGAACCACACCGCGCTTTTCAGAATGATGAGCTTTGTAAAAAATTGACATGAAAAAATGTGGTGCAGATAGGAGCAACAATAATGTACGATATGTGTAAAATAATTGTGTTTTGAATCTTAAACCGCGTTGAGACATTGCATTACTCCAAATTCACAAAATAATGTTTATTTTAGCAACGTCATATAACCCTTTAACTCGTTGGCCTACAAATACAGCATCCCTAAAGCTCTCTATACCTCACTTTATATTTTCACAATGCTCTGCATGACAACTTGCAATACATAATATCTGGCATGTTGTTTGTGATCATGTTTCTCTCACACGCTACACTTTGCATTCCTTCCACTCAGACGAAAGAGGAGCAGTCTCAGATTACCAGTCAGGTCACCGGACAGATCGGCTGGAGACGTGAGGGCATCAAATATCGCCGCAACGAACTCTTCCTGGATGTACTGGAAAGTGTGAACTTGCTGATGTCACCGCAGGGTGAGCCTTACTGCCCTCTACTGGCTGAGAGTTACAGTACTACATGGTGGATTTTACCTGCATTCATTACTTTGTAATTGAAATGTAATGTGGTGCTTTCTGTGCATCTGTGTGTGTGCAGGTCAGGTGTTGAGTGCACATGTCTCAGGGCGTGTGGTGATGAAGAGCTACCTGAGCGGAATGCCCGAGTGCAAGTTCGGCATGAACGACAAGATTGTCATCGACAAGCAGGGCAAAGGTGGCACGACTGAGGACTCGGGCAAAAGGTGAGTTGGATGACACTCGACTGGAAATGTGAGAGCCACTGTGGTGAGTAAACCATTGAACATTGTTTATGCTTGTTACTAATTACCATTTAATGACTCATCATAAGGCCTAACTAAAGTGTTGTATTTAACACATTTTTTACTAATTAATATTTTTATATTTAAGGGGTTATGTAATGGAAATTTAAAAGTTGTTGATATTTACACACATAAGATGTTACTCTAAAATTAAAAAATAAAGCAAAACCTCAAAGCAAACTCCGTTTGTGATGTCATGATTGTCCTCTACATGCCCTCTAAACAGGCATATGCAAATCAAGGAGGTTTGCTCTTGGTAAATCATGTCTGTGCATTAATCACTGGTTCATTACAGTCTGACTCTGGTTCAAACATATATCACTGTAATGTAGTGCTGAGCATCAAAAGCATGTCACACAGGCTGTGTGTAGATACAGTGTGATGATGTTTGCCAGTAGCTGTGTTTTTGAAAGAGGTAATGATGTGTTGTGACCGGTGAAGATTGTATGGAATATTATCATTTTGTACAAATATTAAAACAAAAAAAATGTTAAGCAAAACATTTGATAACTGCATATGCTAATTTCCAGAAATATAATCTAAAGATCTGAAAAGCATTTTATGACCCTTTAAATTTAATTTAGCATCAGCATTTGTGTCACTTTCTCACAAACCCCCCAGCAGTTCCATCACAAACCCCTAGAGGTTCACAAACCCACGGTTTAAACCTGAATGTTAAAACACTGGAGCTGAGGAGTCGCACATCAGTGACACCGTTGATCACATTTTCCCCGTCATATAAGAACTTCACAATCCAGTCGATTCCTGATGAATTAAATCCTGTTGAATGTTCTGACTGACTTAGAAAATCCATCACATTGTTAAAGTAAAATGAATGATAAATGCCAGTTCACAGTGAGTTTAAAAACAAAATAGTTTTGATTTGTATATCATCCCCTCAGCTTAGAATGAAAGGCCAGTTGGACACAATATTACAGGAAGTCTCACATGGAGCGAATTCTTTCCTCCTGGCTTTTTTGTGTTCTGTAACATCCCGTCTTGCAGTCTCTCTCTCTCCCCGTTGCCTTTTGTGCTAGTAGGTATATGTATCTTTACAGAGGCATGTTGATTCTGAGGTGCTGTTGGTTTAGCCCTTTTATTTTGTTCTGTTGATTTGTGTGCCTCTCTCCTCTCTCCCGCTGGACTTCAGTGAGTTGGGGGGCAGGTAGCGTAACTCTCACTTCTGATATCACCTGATCTATCACCTTCACTCCGTCCTGTCTTAGCCGTTTGTCAGCTATCTTCTTGTCATGCCATCAAACGTCTCAATAAAGATGATCTTTTTGTATGGGATGACACTGCCATTGTTCCTGATGTGTGAGGTGTTTAGCAGCTCTAGGCAACGGAGCGTAGCGTTTTCTTTAGTTCAGTTGTCTCGTCTCATACAAACAGTCTTTCCCCTGCCTTGTTTTACCTGCCCTTACTGAATGAACTGATAGCCATTCTCATTAGAAAACAATCTTTTGACCCCTCAAACACCTGTCCCCCTCGCCTCTGACCACAACATAACGCTTTTTACTCAAATCACAGCCCTCTTGCAGACCTTCCCGCTGCAGTTGTGTTGTGGTCACATTGCTAGAAACAAACATCCTTTCCCATATAATGACAGTATAAGCAGAGTGTTATTGTGCATCGTGGGTAACAGAGGTAGGCGGTATGACGGCAATCTTGCATAATATAATAATTATATTTATTGCAATCTGATCTACCATTCAAACGTTTGGTGTCAGTATGATTTTAAAATAAATGTATATTTTTATTTAGCAAGGATGCCTCACTTTGATCAAAACGTGCCAATAAAGGCATTTATAATGTTACGAAAGATTTCTTTTAATAATAAGAAACGTTTCTTTTGCAGAAAAACAACATATTAGAATGATTTCCGAAGGATAATGTGACACAGAAGACTAAAGTAATGATGCTGAAAATTCAGCTTTGCATCTCAGGAATAAATTACATTTTATAATATTTAAACAAATTAATGAGATTCCTATAAAATGTAATAATATTTCACAATGTTACTGCATTTTTGGTCAAATTAATACAGCCTTGGTGAACACGAGACTTCTTGCAAAGCGATAAAAAAATGACTGACTTTTGAACAGAAGTGCAGTTATTGTTGATGGAAATTAAATAAAAATGGTTTAGATCTTAAACGAGGAATTTAATAAAAATTATTTGGAACTTTAAAAATAATTTTGTAACCAATGAATGTCACATTATGCAACACTAGTAGAAATTTCTCTAAATTGTAATTGAATAAGCAGCATTCACAGCTGTTAAACATCACATATCGTTTAAATCACAATGTGCCAAGTTGCAAGGTTGCTTTACTATTGTAAACAATGTAAAGCCTGCTTTGTGTTGTGCTTAACAACACCTTTCCTTTCCTCGTTCGGGACCATCAAGCTTTGTATTTCCGCATCAATTCATGTTTCTTCATCACTCTCGCATGTACTTGCATAAACTACCGATCTAGCAATCTGAATATGTCCTGCGTTATATAGCGCAATCTTTACCAGTTGACCATTTTCTGCCGTCACACAGTATATACCGTCATGCCGCCCACCCCTGATGAGTAATGCGTGTTGTGGTCTCTCTGCAGTCTCTGCTCGTGCTTCATCGTTTCTCTCCTCTGTGTCCCCTGCAGCAGTGGGAAACAGTCCATGCGATCGATGACTGCACGTTCCACCAGTGTGTCCGTCTCAGCAAGTTTGACTCGGAGCGCAGTATTAGCTTCATCCCTCCAGATGGAGATTATGAGCTCATGAGGTCAGTGAAGAGCGTGTGCGCGTGTGTGTGACTGCATATGAGTGTGTCACACAGCACAATGACAGTGCCTTGTCTCAGGTACCGCAACCACTAAAGACATCATCCTCCCCTTCCGAGTCATCCCATTGGTCCGTGAGGTGGGCCGCACCAAGCTGGAGGTAAAGGTGGTGATCAAGTCCAACTTCAAGCCCTCCCTGCTGGCACAGAAGATAGAGGTGAGATTGACAGCAGACATGGCATTCATTATTTTCAAAGTGTCTTATTGGTTGTATATATTGAAGTGTAAATTGTGTGTTTCTCTACAGGTGCACATTCCTACTCCACTCAACACCAGTGGGGTTCAGGTCATCTGTATGAAGGGAAAAGCAAGTACAAAGCCAGTGAGAACGCCATTGTTTGGAAGTATGGCTTGATTTTACTGTATAAGTTCATTATCTTCATTTGCGGTTTCATGTTTTGGCCATTCGCACATTTCCCTCAAAATGTTCAGTTCTTTACCCCTCTACTAGGGAATGAGGATTTCATAAAACAAAATTTGATTTATTCTTTTTCAAGATGCTCCCGCTGTCATGGATAACCTGGGAATAGCGGGGTTTACGGTTCTAATTCAAGGACCGTTTGTTTTTAAAACTACAGAGTTTTATTTATTTGTCTATCCATGCATCCAAATACTCCATCCATCCTTCAGCCACCCATCCAAATACGCCAGACAAGAAGACACAAGACGCCAGCAAGAACAAAGACGCCAGCCACCCAGCCAAAGACGCCACGACAAGAGAGACAAGACGCCAGCAAGACAAAGACCGCAGCCAGGCAGCCAAAGACGCCACGACAAGAGAGACAAGACGCCAGCAAGACAAAACCGCAGCCAGGCAGCCAAAGACGCCACGACAAGAGAGACAAGACGCCAGCAAGACAAAGACGCCAGCCACCAGCCAAAGACGCCACGACAAGAGAGACAAGACGCAGCAAGACAAAGACGCCAGCCACCCAGCCAAAGACGCCACGACAAGAGAGACAAGACGCCAGCAAGACAAAGACGCCAGCCACCCAGCCAAAGACGGCACGACAAGAGAGACAAGACGCCAGCAAGACAAAGACGGCAGCCACCCAAAGACGCCACGACAAGAGAGACAAGACGCCAGCAAGACAAAGACGCCAGCCACCCAGCCAAAGACGCCACGACAAGAGAGACAAGACGCCAGCAAGACAAAGACGCCAGCCAGCCACCACAAAGACGCCACGACAAGACAGACAAGACGCCAGCAAGACAAAGACGCCAGCCACCAGCCAAAACGCCACGACAGACAGGACAAGACGCCAGCAAGACAAAGACGCCAGCCACCCAGCCAAAGACGCCACGACAAGACAGACAAGACGCCAGCAAGACAAAGACGCCAGCCACCCAGCCAAAGACGCCACGACAAGAGAGACAAGACGCCAGCAAGACAAAGACCGCAGCCAGCAGCCAAAGACGCCACGACAAGAGAGACAAGACGCCAGCAAGACAAAGACGCCAGCCACCCAGCCAAAGACGCCACGACAAAGAGACAAGACGCCAGCAAGACAAAGACGCCAGCCAGCCACCAGACAAAGACGCCACGACAAGACAGACAAGACGCCAGCAAGACAAAGACGCCAGCCACCAGCCAAGACGCCACGACAAGAGGACAAGACGCCAGCAAGACAAAGACGGCAGCCAGGCAGCCAGCCAGACAAAACGGGAGCCAGCCAGCCAGGCCAAAGAGCCACGACAAGAGAGAAAAGACGCAAGACAAAGACCGCAGCCAGGCAGCCACCCAGACAAAGACGGGAGCCAGCCACAGGCAGCCAAAGACGCCACACACAAGAGAGAAAAGACGCCAAGACAAAGACGCAGCCAGGCAGCCACCCAGACAAAGACGGGAGCCAGCCAGGCAGCCAAAGACGCCACCCAGCAAGAGAAAGACCGCAGCCAGCCACCCAGCCGAAGACGCCACGACAAGAGAGACAAGACGCCAGCAAGACAAAGACGGCAGCCAGGCAGCCACCCAGACAAAGACGCCAGGAAAGAGACAAGACGCCAGCAAGACAAAGAGCCATCCAGCCAGGCAGCACCCAGCCAAAGACGCCACGACAAGAGACAATACGCCAGCAAGACAAAGACCAGCCAAGCCACCCAGACAAAGACCCACGAAGAGAGACAAGACGCCAGCAAGACAAAGACGGCAGCCAGGCAGCCACCCAGACAAAGACGCCACGACAAGAGAGACAAGACGCCAGCAAGACAAAGAGCAGCCAGGCAGCCACCCAGACAAAGACGGGAGCCAGCCAGCCAGGCAGCCAAAGACGCCACGACAAGACAGACAAGACGCCAGCAAGACAAAGACCGCAGCCAGGCAGCCAGCCACCCAGCCAAAGACGCCACGACAAGAGAGACAAGACGCCAGCAAGACAAAGACGGCAGCGAGGCAGCCAGCCAGACCAAGCCGGGGCCAGCCAGGCAGCCAAAGACGCCACGACAAGAGAGACAAGACGCCAAGACAAAGACGGCAGCCAGGCAGCCACCCAGACAAAGACGGGAGCCAGCCAGCCAGGCAGCCAAAGAGCCACGACAAGAGAGACAAGACGCCAAGACAAAGACCGCAGCCAGGCAGCCACCCAGACAAAGACGGAGCCAGCCAGCCAGCAGCCAAATACTCCACCCATCAAGAGAAAGACCCATATCGATCCATACAAAGACGATCCATCCATCATCCAAATACTCCACCCATCAATACAAATACCTCACCCATCCATCCATCCATCCAAATATTTTATCATTCATCCACCCATCCAAATACATTATACATCCATCTGTCCATCCATCCAAATACTCCACCCATCAATACAAATGCCTCATCCATCCATCCATCTATCAATCCAAATAAAGTATGCGTTTATCCATCCATTCATCCACCCATCCAAATACTCTGTCCGTCTGTCTGTCCAAATACTCACTGGAACATTTACATATCAGAATGTGTTTGCCTTTTGGAGACAATTTTACAATAATACATATATTCACTTAAAACTGTAAATTCCAAGGATTGAAACGTAACATACAAATAAAAACATCTTTCTCATCTATAAAGTTGAGATGAAACTGAGGTAGTATTGTTTTACATACATTTTTCTTTTGTAATTTTTTGTAGGATCAAGCGAATGGCTGGCATGAAGGAATCTCAGATCAGTGCCGAGATTGAGCTGCTACCCACTAATGACAAAAAGAAGTGGGCTCGCCCACCCATCTCCATGAAC
The DNA here is from genome assembly GCA_003573665.1 of Oxygymnocypris stewartii. Lineage (NCBI taxonomy): Eukaryota > Metazoa > Chordata > Actinopteri > Cypriniformes > Cyprinidae > Oxygymnocypris > Oxygymnocypris stewartii. Next base: position 3,868 of record QVTF01006110.1, on the reverse strand, counting down.
TTTGAGGTCAGCCTGAAGCCCTCTTTCACACATGTAGACATTCACGACGACTTTAGGATGTTCTGCAGTTTGGTTTTTTCAGCATGGTCTCTAAAACTGAATGGATATTTGTAATGTTATTTTAAGTGTTATGCCATTTATGCTGATACAGTAGTATACCATGTTGTTTTGAGATTTTCTTTAGATGCTTGGTTTTCTAATGCAAGCTCTGTTTAATGAAGCTAAGGGTCATTTTTCTTTTGTTTTCCAGGTACCATTTGCTCCATCAGGGCTGAAAGTGCGCTACCTGAAGGTCTTCGAGTCGAAGCTCAATTACAGCGATCACGATGTCATCAAATGGGTGCGTTACATCGGTCGCAGCGGCATCTATGAGACCCGCTGCTAACAGCAGTCCTTCTGTGAGGAGGGGGAGAGACGCAGACAAATAAAGGGTGGGATGAAGAGAATAGAGTTATTCATTGTCTCGCTCTTCCCTCCCTTCCTCAACTTTTTATAAGGGGCTCTGTTCACACCGAAAACATCAACAAAGGGAAACCCAAAAAGAACATCCAAAACATCATGAATTAAAACAAATGTGCCCTTCAGAATAAAACATAGTTTATCTGCAATGATGGAAATTGTTTCTCCTCATGAACATCCAGAATTTCACGTGCTATGAGATGATATGTAATCCCCCACACGTTTCCCCTTTCTAATTCTTCCACAACATGCATTCCAGACCCCCAGTCCCCATTGAATCCCAGCTAATTTGAGGCTCGGGCCCCTTTTCAATCCGGTGATCAGCCCTGAACCTGTGTTCTTGCTCACTGGCAGTATCTGTGTGGCCATTTCCCGTTCCTAAATCCCTTTCTGCTAACCTGGACCCTGAAAACATACCCCTTCATGCTTCTTTATGTAGTGGTCCCTCCTAAGAGTATTAGTTAGGTGTCGTCCACATTCTTGTTCTCAGTGAATTAGTGTAAACGTTAAGCCAATGGTCCAACAATGTTCTTGAACATAACTTTTCAGTGTCCATCCAAAGTTTCATGTACGCTGATGTTACCATTTGCATTTTGTCTTAATTTTTTGGTGGTCTCAATGTGACCAAAATGAGGTGCGAGGACGTTTGAATTAAAGCAACAAATTGTACTAATGCTTAAGTCCAGCTGTCTGTGTGCATATATGCTACTGTATACACTGTAACAAAAGCACCACACTTTCAGCTTTCATTTGGTGTCATATAGTGACTGTTGCGCATGTGTGTGAGTCCGGGGTCCCCAACATCTCTCAGGGACTTGACATTTGTGCGCTTAACCTTCTTTCCGTGTCACACTTTCATCGTCATTCACCACTTTGTTTACTTGACTAAAGTTTACCGATTGAGTTTGTCAAGTGCACGGAGTCAGTCTTTGCATCAGCGAAATCTCTCCCTGCGTTTCAGCATTTCTCCTGAGATTAGTTTGCAACTTCAAAAAGATGCATTTCACTAAACGCATAAGAGAGAGTCCCATTTCTAAACCTCTTTGCTTAGCCCCGATCTAAGGCAGGAGATTTTGGAGGAATCAAAACATATACGCCATGTCTTGAACACCGTGCTCGCTCCTCTCGTGTGCATATAAACTCTCCACTCTGTGGAAGGCGCCGGAGGATTTATCTTAATGCGAAGGCATTTTGGTTGAGCAGCACAGAGATGAAAGCTCAGTTTAGTGATGAGCTCACTGTCGTCTACTGCGCTTGTGCAATCTACGTTACATTTCAGGCAACACTACAAACTCGACCCTGCAGATTTAAGTGTGCATCTTGTCATCACACTTACACCGTCTGACCGCGGTGTGTTACAGCTCTGAGAGATGAAGAGGCTCCTTTTGCAGTGTATCGTCTTCAGTTGGTAACTTTGTGACTGTCGTCTTAATCCTAATAAAATGTGTAATCAGTTACTCTTAATGCAGTTGGTGTTTTTGTTTCATATTTTAAAGTTTGTGTCTTTAAGGATCTAAAGCTATTGGATAACTGAAAGTTAAGAGAAAAGACTTAAAACTAACCATTTCAAACAAGCGTTTGGAGGTTTTATCTGGACTCTGTTTAAGCAGAGATCGTTTTACATTTTATGTGGATTTTTTTTCTGGGTGGGTTTAAATTGGCTGCTTCTGTAATAGCATTTAATCAAACTAACCAAAATACTGGATACACAAACACAAGAATGTGCCGAACCTAGTGAATTGTGTTCATCTGTGGAGAAAAAAGAAATGACGTGGATACTACGTCAAACCACCCAAACCCTCTGCATGAGTGAGACTAACTGAAAAGCCTTTTTGCTTCATTGTTCAATGGCTTTGTTTAGCACAGAAAGTAAGAGAGCTTTAGTCAAACATATCAAGAGCCCTGCGTAGCACCAATGGCTGGCACAGAACAAACTAACAAAGATGAACCATGTGAAGCAGTAAACTGACCAAAACTCCCAGAAATGGAAATTCTGTTAGCAGTCTTGGGCAAAGGTACTTTTAAAAGACATGCATTACTATTGCGTTACTCCCTAAAAAAGAGCTGCGTTACTTTTTATGGAAAGTACTTTGTTGCTTTACCTTTGTGTTCCTTTTTCTCATCTAAGCTGGGCTTGCTTGTTTGTTTTTAATATCATTTTTATTTTATTTTTGTAAACGTAAAAGCCTTTTTTACACCAATTGTGAAATCAAAAGGCCTTAGGCTGAAGGAAATTAAAAATTCATGCTTTTATAGTAGCTCAAACCTTTCAACAGGATGGAGAAAAATGTTTAATACTTCGGCAATAAAAAAAAATGTATGTTTATCTTTTAATAGTATTAGAATTGGATAATCCAAGGCCAGCAGCAAAGACAGTTAATACAATGGGATTAAATCTACAGTAACATGTTGACGCAGTGCACACAACGCCTCTGTGTTTACGCCTGACTTCTCCCAACATGAGGACACGAGAACTGTCAGTCAATAAATGGGAAAAACTGGCATTATTTGAAAGAGTAACTTGGATATCTTGTAAAATAGTTGCTTGAAAAATGTAATCTGATATTCGCATTACTTGTAATGTATTTCTGTCAACACTGTCTGTCGCTCATTTTCATGTCGTTCCAAACCTGTATGACTTTTTTTCCAAACCTGTATGAACATTTCTTTTGGATGTCAAAACTGTTTGGTTCCAAAACTCTCTTCTTTTGTGTTTCACTGAAGAAAAAAAATGCATGCAGGTTTGGAATTACATGAATTTTTCTTTTTGGATGAACTATTCCTTTTATTTATTCAGTGGTTGGCAATTGAGAAGAGCATGTGCCCTTTTCATTGCTGCATAGAATTGCTCTAAAAACACAAGATAAATCTCTTTATATTGAATATACATTTAGATAACTGTTTTGAGTTGTATTGCTTTGACATAAGCCACAGAAGAACAATTCAGTAAATGAGACCATTAGGAATGCATACAAGCACTTTGTGTTTTTGGTTGGTTGTTGGTGGTCTGATTTTGTTGGGGAAAGTTTTGAGCTCTTTTCCTGCGGCAGGGATGGTGTTTGTGTGGGAAGTCACTCATTAGCGCGAGTATTTAGGCTGACATCATGGCCAATCATTAAGTGGGTGCAGGAGCCAGAGGACCTACTGATGGATCGATGGCCAATTAAACTCTCATCTCTCAGGGCCACTGAAAGAGAATCTCCTGTCCCGCTAGTCTTTTTCTCCTCCGTCCTTCCGTCTCCCTCTCCCTTTCTTTCGTGCTCTTTCCCAGAGTGAGTGACAGGGAAGGGTCAAGCAGCCCCCGGTTCCGCAGTCACCTGGAGTGCAGCCAAAGCCTGGGCCTCCAGCCAAATTCAGAACCACTCGCAAAAGATATGAGGTGCCCTTCTCCGAATCCATCTTTCTCTCT